>WMED01010979.1:0-15489 GCA_019650415.1 Pipa parva | reverse complement strand
CTAGACAGAGGGGATTCACTGGATGTCATATACCTTGATTTTTCCAAAGCATTTGATACCATGAGGGCTACTAAACTAATAAAATGAATGGGCAAAATACAGTACCAAGAAAGATTATCAAAACTAGGCTTGTTTAGTCTAGAAAAAGGAAGAGTAAAGGGACACTATAGTGCTGATATAACTGCACACATACATATAAAACTCCTTTATACTAAGCCAATTGCTGACATAAATAGTTAAAAAAAAGTTTAGGGAAGAAATACTACTTGCCGTTTGTTCCCTTAATTAGTTTGCCTGAGAGCTGACATTTTCCTCTCCCTCTCCTTTCGGTTCTGCATGAGAAGAAAAAGCTGCCTGACTGCTATTGGTTAAGCAGTGTGCTGACCTTTTGGCCACATAAATTAAGTTGGAATGCAGAAGATTACAGAAGGAAAGCTGACTTGTGCACATGTGCTAAGTAGTAAGTAGGGCAAAAATGTCCAGTGAAGAGTTCCTTTTCATGGAAAAATTGATATTATATGTCACACACACATTTCCTGGTGCAGAAGTTTGTCATTTCTGCCTAACTCAATCATTCTGTGTCACATGAAACATCTACTGGGGAGAAACACTTCTCACTAAGGTATAGTACTGCATATGTAAAGATGTAATTTGACAATAGTCCCCTTTAAGGGGGTGACCCCCCTTTTTGCTTTCATATGGATCAACATTGCAGGAAAATAGGCTGAACTGGATGGACGTGTGTCTTTTTTCAGTCTTATAAACTTTGTTACTATGTTACTTGTTTGTAGTACAGTCAGTGCATTCAGGACTGATTAGCGGTGTTCACAGATGCATTACATAAAATCATCTAGTGTTTCCTTTTTTTGTTTCACTTTTTCCCCTTTTTTTTCTTTCATTTAATTTCATTCATATCACTTCAACAAAATAAAATCTCAGTTTTAGAATTCTTTTTGCATTAAACTAGTGATAAACCTATTCAGCATTTATTAGTACTAAAAATGCATTTTGTCTTCCTTAAGAATGAAATTTAGGTTGCTTAGTAACCATTAACACAGATTATTTTTTTTAGGGTGTTTGTGATTTTTGCTTAGCTGAAAGGATTCTCTCAAAAGATATCAGTCACCTAGGATGGTACAGACAGGAAATGTGTAGGAGGAACACAGTCCTTAGCCAAAGAATTGCATAGGGAAATCCAAAAATAATAACAATGTTATTTAAAGGATCCCAGAATAATATGAGAATGTAACAGTAGGACATTATCTAACTTTTGCTGTTTCCACTATAAGTATCAGACTCAGTTTATTATGTGTTGAAAGAGTTTACATGTCAATAACTTTAATAAATATGTGCTGTTAATTGGGTTATAATTTAATATAAATAATAAGTAAATAAATTGATGAATGAAATCAATTGTTATTAGACACTTAAGGCATGCAGTATTTTTAAGAAAAATTATAAACTGAGTTCTCTGTTTTCATACTCGGCTCTCAAAATATATAACAGAAAAATATTATACCATGCAAACGGAAATATTTGGTTGGACTCGTACATTTTAAGAAAATATGTTGCAAAATAGGTCGCTGAACCGTCTTGCTATTTAATACATCAACCCATAAAACATTATTGGGATGAGATACAGTAGTTTTGCTTCCCAACTCTTAAAAACATCATCTAACGTTAATGATTCCCTGATCTCAATTAATGCAAGTAGGTTTTTATGTTTTTTGAGGTCTCTTTGATTTGGAATGGTCTGATAATTGTGAGCTTTCTCCTCTTTATTCACTAAGTGGCAAATTCCCTTAGCAAAGAAGCAAACTGAGGCAGATGCAATTTCTTGCATATTGTGCAGTAGTGTGGTGTAGTCTGTCAAACAGCAGGAACCCAGGCAGAAACCAACTAATACACCAGTTTGATTTGGCAAAATAAAATTGGCAAATTCAGTGCTACGTCTTGCTGAATTCGCTACTTCAACAGACTCTCACATCAGAGTGGCGAATTTGGGTGTAAGGGCTGGAACAAACTGCAGGTGAGGAGAAGGAGGTAGCAGCAGATCACTGTAACGCAGGAGACGATGCACAAACCTTAAGTTGCGCAGTCTAAGGTAACCCCGGTTTTTACACAGAGCCCCCGCAAGGAGGTTAGACTGCGGTACGATACCCAGGTCATGGCCCTTAAGGCTATGTTCACACAAATGTATGATGCGCGGAGCATCATAAGCTCGTGTGAATAAAAACATACGGCTCAATGAAAGCCAATGATACTTACCTAGTTCCAGACACACAAGCATATGATGCGCATACGCTGGGTCTGGCTGGAACACTGTGTGTCGAATTATGGCCGGTGTATATATGCCGCACCCAAAATGTGACACACAGGAAGTGATGTGAATGCCGAGGGAGAGTTCACACTGTCGCTGGTAAGTACAATAGAAAAATACGCTCGGTGTATTTTTCTTTTTTCTTTCTTCACATGAGCGTATGATGCGCTGCGCATCATACGCTTGTGTGAACCTAGCCTAAGGTTGTAGTCCAGAAGTGTATTAACAGATTCGGCAAGAGGAAGAGTAGTCAGATCACAAAAATATGGTTGAGGCAGGTGGTAGATTATCAATGTTAATTTTCAGAGCAAGGGTCAGGACAGGCAGCAGACAATTAGGGTGAGGAGACAGGACAAGGTCAGACACAGGAGCAGTAAATATAACAGATGCAGCCAGGAGCACCATAGGATTCCTATATTAGGCACAATAGCAGATGTTAAACTGGCTTAAATAGACGCCAGGTGGGAGCATGTCCTCGGCGCAATGCCATCATCATGTCTAGTTCCAATAGCATTATACACAGAAGTCTTGGTAAAGACACACGCCAATGCTCGAATGGGTGAGACACAAATGCCAAGATGGTGACCTTGACAGACACCGACGAACAGAAGGAAACAGACGCGGGTGAGTATGCTTCCTTACATTGGGGGGCTGATAGCAGGTCTCCGCATTCTACTTCTATCCATCTGACTATGTCACAAAACGCATCCGACAGTGTTCGCTACTGTCTGTTGTTCGATAAGTCAGTTCACCACTTAGTCAATAATGAGAAGTGAATATGCGACTATTTTGGAGATGTGACTTGAATTATAACAAAGTCAGTTTGACAGGTGAATTCACCCTTTAGTCAATAAGGCCCTTTGTGTAACTGCACTTACCTGCATATGTAAGTCTCATTACTGTTTAGATTGTAAGCTTTATGGGGAAGAGACCTCCATTCTCCCATTTAAATTATTGTCTGACACTGAAGTAACAACTCTTAATGATTATGGAGGTTATTCATCAAAGGCAGAACAGTCGCGTAAATGTCCATATTCACGTCTATTCGTGACTTCTCCAACACTGCTTATTCAACAATCTCTGCGATGTGATAATCTTGTGACTAATTCTGACTATTACTCCATTTCTGGATTTATGGAGCTCTTCGCATCAATAATTTACGTGCGCGTGCACAGGTAATTTGGCTATTCAGCATGTGACGGAGTCTGTTGAAGGAGCGGATTCTACAGTAGGTACTGCTCCAAATTCACCTGTTTGCGTTCACCACAAAAGAGTGGCGAATTGAGGGGTTGATGGCAGAGCTCCAATGTTGCATAAAGTAACAATGGCGACTGCAACTAAATTAGTCTACTACTAAACATGAACTAGGTACAAAATGACATATAAAAATAAGTATATTTCACTTATATACAGTTAGTGGGATATGATGAGACTGACTACACTGCCCTTCACTGGAGGAGTTCTCACTACACATGACTTCTCATCTTAGTATAGTGCAACTGACTACATCGCACTACTCATGCAACAACGTCCATCGCTGTCCGCTGCTTCATGAATAAGGAGAAGTAAATTCGTGACTTTCTAGTCATATTGACGTTAACAGACGTGAAGTTACTATACAAGCTAATTCGGACTTTGATGAATAACGTTTGTAATTTATTTTGCTTGTACTATGTAATGAACTTCTCCTATGACTGTTTTACCATTGAATTGTTGAATTGCACAGCACTGTGTAACCAAGTGGTGTTTTATAAGCTAACTATATGTACATACATTTAAATGTGATTTTTGTGGTTGATAGATTAAGAGTCAGACTTTGTGTAACCTTCATTCTATTAATGTGCTTAATGTGTATTAATGTGTTTTTAGATCGATTGCTTGTGCAATAAATCAGATGATAACTCAAAACTGCAAAAATCATAGAATCCACTTTATTGCAGGTGTGTATAATGATTCAGGGGGAGGGGGTTCCTATTCCTCAGGGGTTTTGTTGTGGCCCTCACCCATATACCAAGGAAATTTAGAAATTTGTAAGATAGTCATAGCCTCCATGAAATCTTCTTTAGGTAGCTACAAAATAGTATCTTCAAGTCTTTAAAAAGCTGTGGAAATAAATCTATCATAAACTTTTATTTTTCTGAACATTCCACTTTATTCTCCTTATATTTTGGCAAAGCTTTCTGAATTTTTTTCAACTGGTTGAGCAAAAGCAAACTGAGCTGTTTAATTAGATGGAACTTGCTAAGCCTCCTGCTACAAGTGCTAATTTTATGGCTACGATGTTCCTCAGACCAATATTGTTTTTGGAAGATGCTTCAAAATATTCACAAATAAGTATGCTTTAAATGCAAGACAGAGTCCAGTGCTGAGAATGAATAGCTCTGGGAATATTGCAGAATAAGCAACGATTTAGTGACCAAAAACAAAGAAAAATATACCACTGTAAAAAAAATGATATTTTCAAGGCTCATATTGAAACAGAAACATATTGACACCAAGTTAAAATCTAAAATCCATCCTCATATAATACAAACCAAAATTCAGATCTATTAATTTCAAAAATACTTTGTTTCTAAGGATGGTTTATATTCATATTTAATTTGATTTAGAGGTAATAAAGTATGAATGCATAGATTATAGAATACAAATGAAATTCCCATATCCTGGCAGCCTGTTGCATATACTGAACTTCCATTAACTTCATATAGATATTAATTAGAGATTCTATACTGTTTGCGATTTCTGAGATATTCACTATTTACAGCAACTAAATAGCACAATCGCAGGTCAAAAAGAAATTGCAATGTTCTGAACATTTCTGTGCGCGCAGCAAGTTTTATATGTTATTTCATGAAAAATTACCTGAAAATAAAGCATAAACAAAGTCTCGTTCTATAAAAATGTATTTTATCTACAGAGCTAAAAAATATGTACTTACTGAAACCTCATTGATTCATTTGAGGATGAAAACATTACTCTTACTTCCTCCGTTTTTATAATCATATATACTAATTTTAATTTTATCTGTTGACAGATTTTTGGCATTGGTCTTCTATGACAGAAATCAATCAGATTTTAGTTCAAATAATCCAAACTGCAAAAAACCGATCAAAGCTACTTGCTGATTGGTTGCTGTGAGTCAAAATTTTAGTGGATGTTTGCACCTGTTTGTGAATTCTCCCTTAAAACAACTAATCAGTTTGCCATGTCCTTCTCTTTATTCTCGCAGCTAACATGGGTAGTGAGGTGTATAAACTAAGCTTGGCTTTTTACTTGCTGGTTAAAGAGTGGTGTCTCTCTCTCTTTATTGGCCATATTACTTTTGATTAAGATCATCATTGTACAGCCACAAAGTACTGCCAAAAGTTATAATGCCCCAGATGAATGTACAGTATTTATTCCTACTGTATCCTGTAGCTACACTCCAAAAAAACAAAAACCTATTTTATTTTGACACTACACACCATGAGTATAAATAAAATGGTTGCAAAAATCTTTGCAAATTTTCCCTATCAGATTGGAAAGGAAAGCTTATGTATACTTGTTATACCAGCCATGGCTAGAGCCATGGCCTCTAATAAAAAATAAACTGCATCTAGCCAAATGTTTGATTATATTTTTGAGATGTGAGAAGTGAAATATCTGGAAAAACTAACTCTTTGCTGCTTGTAAAATACAAAAAAAATAAATCTGCTGCATTAACTTTGCCAGTGGACATAAGAATGTCTGGGGAGGGAGGATGCTTGGCTGGTAAATAAACAAGAAGTTCTGCAAAATAAACATGGCCAAGATAGTAAAAAGAAGACAAAAAATAATTTGAAAAACCAATTACATTCTTGACAGTTAGAGGGCGTAATGTGCTTATTGACTCACTGAGGGGCAGTCACATAAAATTGTTCCTTTTCTGCAAGTTTCATCTTTACTAAAATCTCCTAGGGTTTAATAAAACCTGTTCACGAGGTATATTAATCTACCCATATACCCCTATTGTACCTCTGACACAATGCACGTTTTTCACAAATGTTTTTATTTTAACATTTTGGAGATCTCATCAAACAAGTAAGCTGGTTTCAATATATTTAGCGCAGGGATTAGTTATTCACTTTTTACTGTATGTGTAGGACACGCTGCTTTAAAAGGGCAGACATTTGAGTCTATATGTTTCAGGAGGGCAGAGAAAATACCAAAATTATATTAAAAGCCAACTATGTAAAACATCTATTACTCTAGAACAGCTCTCACAATAAACATTCCTCACTTGCTTATTAAGTAACATTTAGTTTACATTTTACAGGAGGAGCAATTGGCAAAACAACTTTGGAATATGCAAACAGAATTCCACAATACAAATAAAGGCAGCAACAATTCCTTAATGCATTTAACTATAGTTAAAGCTATTAGACTTTATACTGTCTTTCAGTGTCCAGAGTTTGCTACTTCTGTCAGGATACAAGAACATGGCCTAATACAGTTCTGAGTTTTGAGTTCTGGGTAACTGTCAACCACCCAATCAGGCCTTCAAAAATGGACTTACCTTAGGGCAGGTCTTCACATAGTTGCTATAGGAAGCTACAACCACCACATATGCTCCAGAAGTTTAACTAACTTGGTCATGATTCATCTATAGATAAGGCCAGTAGGTGTATCCTACATTATGGTATAACAGGCTGCTCCTAACAGAAGAACACACAGCAACTAGCCTTTTAAATGTGATCTGGTTCTTGTTGTGACAAACAAAAAAGTAATAAAAGTTTAAGTTTTAAATAAAAAGATAAAAAAAAATATATACATTAAGATTACAACTTTAGCCTCATATATAGAGGCATCAATGGTTCAATATTTACCACTGTAAATTAAGTCATGGGTTTGACCAGGATACTTAAAAGTCAATTCACTACTGTTTTTTTTAAATATTTCATAAAACAACATTGGTATCCAAAGACCCCCTGTATAATAATTGTGATATTCCTCCAGGGCTATGAAGATTGGGGAGAGGGTCTGACTGATACCTCCTATTATTGGTTGCTAATTTGCTGGTTTCCAGAGGTGTCATACTATACAGGCAGCTACTACTGATCCTATGGAGGAAAGGGATCTAAACTGCTGAAAATAGGTCATTTTCTGCATATTTATAAAGGGAAGGCCCCAGTGCAGATTTTGCACATCCCAGTATATGTATACCACTGGTAGTTTTCCTTTGCTTTTAAGTACAAATATGGACCTTTACACAACTGATATTGAACCCCAAGTGTTAATATTATTTTTTTAAATGGCTATCTCCTGCAACGAAGCAAATCTTTTTAAAATTATAAATACTTGCTGCAGAATCTTTTCTTTACCCATAAGAACATCAGAGGTGGCATGAATAATTCCATAAGAAGAACAATCAGGATCCATGGAGAGGTTATTGTTAACTCCACTGATTCCCCCAATATTGTTTTCCTATGGGGATCTTACAGCTCATAACCCAATGATGTTGATCAGTAGTCAACACCCATCATGCCATTCCTCTTTGTGCCTCCCAGATCTGTTGATTTACATAGAATTGGGCATTCATTGTTGGAACTATCCATTGGAAACTATTATGCAGACCCCTCTCCAAAGATATCTAAGAGCTGTAAATAGAGGAATGTTGGGAGTTTGGTTTTGACACTAAATTAGCTAAATGGGTAAATCAGTCATTGCTTGTTACTTGTCTGTGTAAACAGATAATGGTTTTTAACTATTTTTATACAACCTTTTTAAAGGAGAGGTAAAGCCTAACAAATATTTTAGGCTAGAATAGATCAACTTGATGCAAAGATCTGGCTGCATTTGTACTGACTGTAAATGTGCTGTATTACAGTAGTAGCACTATGAGACTAATGAGCCAATACCTATAAAGCTGTCACCTCTGCCTCTCCATATTATTTTCAACTAAAGACACTGCACATTTTCAGAGTACCCTGGCTTTTGTAGGTGGTGGGAGGTAACAAAATCACCAAATCGACTCCATGTATTGATTGACATATAGGGGGGTTATTCACTCAAGTCCGAATTGTGGCGTATAGGTGTGAATTCGCCAGATAAAAACAGTCGCAATAGGCTGCTACTGTCACAGTCGCGTCTTTATAATGAGAATATTGTCACAATCGCGGCTTTATTAGAGGAAAATTGTCATGACTTTATTATGGGAGAATTGTCGCGACTTTACAATGGGGAAATTGTAGTGGATTTACTATGGGGAAATTGTAGCGGATTTACTATGGGGAAATTGTAGCGGATTTACTATGGGGAAATTGTAGCGGATTTACTATGGGAATCCGCTGTTTGTGAATTCGATAGTGAAATTTGCACTTTAGTGAATAACCCCCATAGTGACATATCTGGAAGTAAATAAATTTAATACTGGTTGTGTCTAGGTAATTAGGCTATTATATGTTTGGCTAACAGAAATAGAGGCATTCTTTCTGAGCATTTACTGTCCCTTTAAGTTGGAATGCAGGCAGATTGATTCGCTACATTTTTACTCTGGACAATATTGAACTATTTTACTCATTTTAAATATAACATATGCAACATGGAACCCATAGATAAAAAAAACAAAACAAAAGTAATTTTCATGAAAGAGTCCTACAATATCTATGCCTTTTTATGCAGTAGTATGGGTAAGATTGTTCATTATTATAAACAATAGACATAACGTTAAAAAGTACAAAAGTAATAAAAAAGATGAATTAGTTGTTTAATGTCAGAGGAAGACCAAAATGAACCTTGCATAGAGCGTACTATTGAGCATGAGCAGTAATTATTCAGCTGAGCTGCCAGTGTTGTCACTGTATCAGACTGATTGTCATTAAACAGACTAGCATTTATTCTGAAATACTGCCAGGCTGAGTAAAAATCCAATGATGGGTTATGAATGTTCTCAGCTGCATAATGGCTACCTACTGTGATATATGAGTAAAGAAAGGAAAGGGATTCCTTGCAACTGAGACCTGTGGATAGAAATGTTGCCAAAACCATTCATTGGCACTGTCTGCATTCTGCTAGGAGGAGTCAGACTTGGAGAGATTTTCTGTCTCTCCGAAAGGATATTGGCTTTCGATGCAATTCCTGTTAAGGGAACCTGCATACCACAAAGCTTTCTGCAAATAGTTTTCAGAAATGCAAATAATGCATCTTACAAATAACGTGAAACCCTTGTTTATGCAAATGTAAAAATCTAAATATATCCTTATTACCAAGCCTTGGGATATATTTATATACTGTGTTATTTTTCTCTCAGTGCCAGAATGTAACCCCATTACATGAATAACCTAAATGTTATTTACCTCTTTTCATCATATTATGCTGACTTATTAGGTTCTTAAGCAATACAGAAAGGAGGACAGCACTGGAAAATCCTCTAATGTCAGTAGCACTGCTAAAAACGTTGTCATGTGTGATATATGACAAGGCTAGACTGTATGGACAGTGTCCTATTACCCTGGTGGTACATGGGACTGTATGTACATCCAATTAGGGAAAGCAGACTGATTAACAAAGATACTTTTAGCTCCAGGTCGAATTTTTAAATACTTCACTTTAATAATATAATTCTAGGTTTCCCCTTTGGAAGAAATGGAATATATCTACAAAGTATTATAGTACCTCACTGGTACATGTATGCAGAGGATCTTCTGGGAAACATGCAAGGTTTAACTGTCTCTATACTGGCACTGGAGCACCATCACTTGATTCCAAGTGGTCCTGGGCACAAGCCCTCCAGTGCAACTAAGTAAGTATGTGCTACTCTTTAGGCTCTGTATACTTCACCTGTTCCTGTTAGGATTCTGTAGATAACAGTTTTCCACTTACCTGTCAGAGTGGAAATGTGCTTCAGAATGTAAGGGTATGTTGGTCTCACATCAGTCAAATCTAAAGCCCTTATTCATCAATGTGCGAAGTGAGCCGCGATGTGTTCGACTCACTTCGCACATTGTGTTATTCGCATGCTGATGTCCTGTGCGCAGACATCAGCATGAGCATTAAAGGGATTCCCCTCCCGGCGAGATCACTCGAGTCTCCTCGCCGGGAGGGGAATCCCTTTAAGGCGCATGCTGATGTCCGCGTGCAGGACATCAGCATGCGCATAATACAATGTGCGAAGTGAATCGAACACATCGCGGTTCACTTCGCACATTGGTGAATAAGGGCCTAAATGTTGTGTACTGGAAACCATCAAGTGATAGTTAGAACAGAGCGTGGTCTAAACTGCTTAAATTGACCATTCCTGTACAATAATTTATAGGCTACATAATATAAATGACTACATCTTACTAATGCTTTGAGATTGAAACCACTGAAAATAGTACTGTAGAGACATCACAGTGGATAAATATAATGAAATACACCTAGTAGGGTGAAATTTATTAAAATCGAAAATATCGATATCACGATATCTGCAGATTTTTTCTGACATTGCAATATCGATATTGCGATATCGGTCATTTTTCCTGATATTGCGATATTGATATTGTCTATTTTACCAATATTACGATATTGATATTGTCCATTTTACCAATATCGCGATATTGATATTGCAATATCAACTGGTTTTCGATATCGCAATATCAATATTGCTGATTTTTATCTGATATTGTGATATCGGGACTGCGATATCACCAATTTTTGCTGATGTCATGATATTGGAACTGCACTATCATGACATCGGCAAAAAAAAAATGACAAAAGTCAGCAATATCACGGTTCTGATATCACGATATTGGCAAAAATTAGCGATATCGTGGTTCCGATCAGATCTACGATATTGCATATTTTTGGTGATTTTTGGCGATATTGTGAAATTGGAACTGTGATGTCACCAATTTTTGCTAATATTATGATATTGGAACCGCGATATTGTTATTTTTTGCTGATATAGTGATATCGGAACTGCGATATTATCAATTTTGGCCAATACAGTGATATCGGAAGCGCGATATCGTAAAATTTTGCCGATATTGCGATATCACAAAAAAATAGTCAATATCATGATATCTGCAATACTGATATCGCGATATCAGTAAAAATAATTTGTTATTGCAATATCATTAAAAACTCGGCTGATATCGCGATTTTCTATTTTAATAAATTTCGCCCACTGCTCAATTTCTAGAGTGAGTAGCACAGGTCATATTGCATTGCTCTGTTCAACAAAACCAAGTTTAAGGGGTTATTCAGGAAGCTCCGAAGTGAGGCGCGTAGTGTTAGCCTCACTTTGGAAAAACTGACATGCGCATGCTGATGTCCTGCACGCGGACATCAGCATGCGCATTAAAGGGATTCCCCTCCCGGCGAGGAGACTCGAGTGCTCTCGCCGGGAGGGGAATCCCTTTAATGCGCATGCTGATGTCCGCGTGCAGGACGTCAGCATGCGCATGTCAGTTTTTCCGAAGTGAGGCGAACACTACGCGCCTCACTTCGGAGCTTCCTAAATAACCCCCTAAATCATTCTTACACACATTAAATACCCCAGAGGTTATATACTTTTTACCCTACAAAGTGCAAATAAACCAAGGACCAAGGGGGTAATTCAGCATACTCCAAACATACCCTCCGATGCTTCGCCTCTGCTCGCAGACACTGTTATGCGCTCGCTGATGTGTTGCACGCGGACATCAGCGAATACTTTAAAGGGATTCCAGTCTCACGAAGCGACTCAAGTTGAGCCTTGCTGAGACTGGAATCCCTTGTGTGAACAGCGGCGAAGCATCGGAGGGTAAGTTTGGAGTATGAAAAACTTACCCAGGTATTAAAGTGGTCATTATGGCTTCATCACTGCTTTTACAAAATTCTTGGGGGATGCAATTAAGGGGAAGCAATGCATTTATGTAAAAGTGGTTTAAAACATAGCTCTCAACATTACACCAACCGTGACTTTACACATCATTTTGTATCTATTTTCAAAAAATGTGACAACAATTTGTTAATGCATCATATGCCAAGATGAACTGGTATGAATATGCAGTTTCCACTTTACCAAATGAAAGTGTAAAACTGGGGACGTACAGCTGGGTCCATGTTGGTATTCCGGTGAAATTTCATGCAAAAGGACTTTTAAAATATGGCAAACAAGTGCCAACACTATCTAGGAATTGTCTGCCATTAAAGCTAATGTAAAATCAATTGTTGTAAATCATGGGGCTATTCTTCATTGACAATACACTGTTTGGGGAATATTGCACAATTGACTTTGCCACACTATGGGCAAATTGAAGTAAATACATTTGGCCATTCAAATGTGATAGATATCCCCACTGAGTAGGTTGTGGTAAAGCCATTTTAAAAGTATTTAAAATGCAACTTTATCCTGCAGGGATTTGGTCAAAGCCAAGCTGTACTCATCCAGATAAGCCTTTATCAGTCTGTAGCACCCATGGGTACTATAGACTGTAATGATTTTTTGTAGTAGTTTTGTACATGTTCTTACATGTTTGGTAGTTTTAATTTCAACAAACTGTGATATTAGGTAATAAATAAGTGATTAATCCAGTTTATTTATGTCATGCCCAAAACATGTCATGACTAAATTGGATTAAAAGTAAACTGTAGTCACACCACACAACTTGCCTTCCTGATTCTTTATCACTTATATAAAGTTTACTGGTGTATCTGGTGGAGGCACATGAAAACTGTATGTTTGATATAAAAAGATTACAAATAAGTCATAAAACAAAAACTTATTTATTTAGATATGATTTCAGTAAGATGAACCTTTGTTGTATGGAAAACAAAAATCCCACTGCAATGAATAACTCGCTTACATGAGTTAGAGCAATGACTAGCCCACTTACATGAGTTAGCACAATGATTAGCTCACTTACATGAGTTAGCACAATGACTAGCTCACTTACATGAGTTAGCACAATGACTAGCTCACTTACATGAGTTAGCACAATGACTAGCTCACTTACATGAGTTAGTACAATGACTAGCTCACTTACATGAGTTAGCGCAATGACTAGCCCACTTACATGAGTTAGCACAACGATTATCTCACTTACATGAGTTAGCGCAATGACTAGCTCACTTACATGAGTTAGCGCAATGACTAGCTCACTTACATGAGTTAGCACAATGACTAGCTCACTTACATGAGTTAGCACAATGACTAGCTCACTTACATGAGTTAGCACAATGACTAGCTCACTTACATGAGTTAGCGCAATAACTAGCTCACATACATGAGTTACAAAGACTATTACAGTGGGTACAGAAAGTATTCAGACCCCTTTAAATTTTTCACTCTTTGTTTTATTGCAGCCATGCTGTGAGCTGTGAGGTCTCATATAAACAGGTGTGTGCCTTTCCTAATCAAGTCCAATCAGTTTAATTAAACACAGCTGGACTCCAATGAAGGAATAGAACCATCTCAAGGAGTATCAGAAGGAAATGGACAGCATGTGAGTTAACTATGAGTGTCACAGCAAAGGGTCTGAATACTTATGACCATGTGATATTTCAGTTTTTCTTGTTTAATAAATTTGCAAAAATATCTACATTTCTGGGTTTTTTTTCTTTCAAGATGGGGTGCAGAATGTACATTAATGAGCAAAAAAAAGTGAACTTTATTGATCTTACCAAATGGCTGCAATGAAACAAAGAGTGAAAAATGTAAAGGGGTCTGAATACTTTCCCTACCTACTGTATTCCATATAATAAATAAGCAACAATAATAATATATTCAGTAAAAAGCTAAATGGTTGCTCAATCTGGAATTTAAGAAAGAAAATGTACCCAATGTTAAATCAGTCATTAAAAAAAAGGAAATAAATGTAAGTTTATAATTGCCTTAGATCTATGTTTCATATATCAGTTGCACTTGTACACCATGATTGGGTAAACCATAATACAATGTCATTAATGAGTGCAACGCTACTTTGCATCTATTTCTTTTATATTATTATCATTTTATATTACTGTCTTTTCATATCTCTTCTCAATGTATAATTCATTTTCCGCCTTACTTTTATTAAAGCATTGCATTGATCATTTCATCATTCTCCCCCATGCTGAATATTACATCTATTATTGTGGCCTTACATAGGAGAATTACTCATGAGAATGCCAATTCTGCCCAATGTAATGCTATTCATAATGAGCAATCCAAACAGTCGATAGCAGTGAGGCATGACAGGAATGTGTTTCCATTGGAGAAGTCTGCCTAAAAGAAAAGTATAAGCAAAGAAATGTCCAGAAGGGGCTTTCAGCTGGCCAAGACGGAAGACTAATGTTATTGTACATTGGCTGTCACCCTGCCAGCCCTCCCTCACAGATTTGTTTCTCTTATATTTTCTCTTTTTTTTTCCCCCTTTCTTTACTGACTGTTTGCTCAGGTGGACAGTGACACCATTTGGAATGAGTTGCATTCGTCCGGAGCTGCACGCATGGCCGTTGGCTGTGTCATCGAACTGCCTTCCAGAGTGGTCTCAGGAGAGCTAAAGGTGAGGTCTGGGTTGCATTGTGTGTGGGAAAATAAAGGAAGAAGTAACGAGTGAAATACTGTTATTCTTGGGCTTGAAGGTCTGGTGAGGGTCATAGTGTGGGAAGATAGTCATTAAGGTGTGGTAAAGAAAAATACATGACTTCATGATTTGGAGATACAATCTAAAAGCAAAAAAAATCTATAATGTGATATTTTATATGCAAACTGGCAATATGTATCCTGCAGATATAAAAATTAACTACGTATAACTACATTATAAATACAGTATTTATTCACATTAAGATATACAAATCTCTACTGTATACACATACAATTTCATACATTTCCAAATATGCCTACATGACACACAAATCTATAAATCCATATATATATATATATTTCAACCTCCAACCCCCCTTACCCCTCATGACAAGTATATTTACGACTGTTTTCTATAGTCCGTTATCTCAGTAGAACACATTCTTACATTCTTGTCTTCACTTAGTATTGCTTTGAACCAACCTAATGAAGGAGACTTAACTCTCTGAAAACTTGTTTATTTTTAAAAAGGCTGTTAGTCCAATAAAAAATGTATCACAAAATACTGCAATACTCATTTTTTTTGCATCTGTGGACTAACACAACCTCTCTACCATAACTTATGGTGGTAGAATTCCTTGGTACAGAGAAACTCATGGTTTAAAAGCAAACATAAATAAAT
>WMED01010978.1:0-15490 GCA_019650415.1 Pipa parva | reverse complement strand
GTCCTTACCAGCCATGAGCCCAGCATCGTCCTTACCAGCCATGAGCCCAGCATCGTCCTTTAGCAGAAAACCAAAATGGGTGGTTAGGCTAGTAATTTCCATATACCCAATCTTAAGATTACCTGACCAATTGTTGTCTTTCTAATACAGTTCCACAAGTGCAACAAGTAGTTCTTCCTGTTGGAGCAGCAAATGAAGAGGCATCTGAAGATGGTAAGCTGTCCTATCATATAGACTGTCCTATCATATAGACTGTCCTATCATATAGACTGTCCTATCATATAGACTGTCCTATCATATAGACTGTCCTATCATATAGACTGTCCTATCATATAGACTGTCCTATCATATAGACTGTCCTATCATATAGACTGTCCTATCATATAGACTGTCCTATCATATAGACTGTCCTATCATATAGGCTGTCCTATCATATAGACTGTCCTATGTGATAGGATTAGATGTAGGAACTTTTTCTGAAAGATACTTAATTCAAAGGATACCCATGATCAGAATTCAATAGGTTTGTCTGCAGCATTGTTCTTGTTTGTTCTATTACAGCCTTTGGACAAGCAGCCCAAAAGCCAAACTGTTGCATCTAAAACAGTATCAAAACTATCTTTCAACAATGACTTAAAAAAATGCCAGCACTTATCACTAATAATCAAATCTGGAATGCTGTTTATCATGCAGATAAACACTATTATGAATTCAGCTCACTTTTGAGAATTGTTCTGGTATAGTGCATGGATTATCTGTCTTAGATAGGAAATGGAGATAACTGTCAGTCTAAATCAAGGCAAACTTAACAGTAGAAACTGTTTACAGTAGTTTCCCACAATGGGAGAACACCAGGTGGTAGTCAGAGCACAAATGGTCATCAGACTTGTTCAATTCTCAATTGTGAGCTAAATGCTGAACAGTTCTTGCTCATGGATTTCCCTGCTCTCCTCTCTTATTTTTTTAATTATAAGTTAGGTGTAATTTAATTAATTGAAATTGTTATTGAGTTTTTTTTACCAAAGAGCAATGCAACACGTAAAATGCACATAGAACCACAGAGGGTTGTAAATCCCATCTGGATGTGCACTAGTGTATTAACATGATGTATGCTTTACAAAATGGTCAGAATGGTTCATAGCCTATCTCTGGCTTTGCCAACACATTATTTGAAAAGTACATTTGTTATTTTTAATAATTGATTCCTTAAGGTCATGCCTTCTGTTGGGGACTGTATTTGTCCCATTGTCTAATAGGATGGAGAAAATCATTACTCCAACCTCGTGTCAACCACAACCTGGAACTTAAAGTGATGTATCCTTGTGATATTTTACTTGTATTGTTTAATGAACTTTTCCCATGTCTCTGTTGTACGTTTATTGCTGAATTATACAGTACTGAGTAAATCTGTAGTGCTTTATAAATAAAATTATACATACATGTATACTATGGAACAGTGCTGTTGATTTCAATCCTAGAAACTGGGTGACTTTGTTGTTACTGAATGTCTCTTTTATTTCAGTAGTCAACTTTATATCATTATTAAGTCATTGTAAATATTTTTTTTTATTATTTGTGTGTATGACCTATAGAGTTTGAATTTTCTCTGAAAAACAATCTTAAAAGAATTGAAGAATTACGAAGGAACCCTGATTTTATCAGACAATTCCGTCCTATTTTGGAGGAGGCCTTGTTGGAGAAGCTTGAAAGTCTTGGAGTCAAAAAGGTTAATGATGGATCACATTGAAAGTATTTAAAGTGGATGAAATATGCCTGTTGTACGCTGCATTGCAAATTCTACTGATTAATTATTTATCTGGTTCATGTGCTAAGGCTAAATGAAAGTTTTCACAATACATAAATGTTGGCAAATTTACAAAGGGACACAGCGCATTTCCCTGTGGAAAGTTTTATTCTGTAGCACTTTTTAAAGGAAAACTAATGCTTGTTTTCACTAGGGGTGATTTGGAATGGGGGAGGGTAATTAGACTTACTTGTGTCAAGATTTCACCAATCTACTTTTCTTCTGTACAAGTTCTGCAATCCTCTTCAGGTTTATGCCTCCTTCTTCAACTTGACTGATTTTTTTTTCCTCTGCACATGAGCCAAAACAGTTTGGGCATCTGCAGAAAAAAAACATTAGTAATGTTGAAGAGAAAATGGAAAGTGAAGAGGATTGCAGTGCTGGAACATAATAAATGGTTGGTGAAATCTTGAAGAAGCCCTGCAATGTCAAAGGGTGAAACGCGTTTGGTTTGTTTTTCTCCTGTACCGAGTCCCATTTGCATCAGCAGCTTTGCAGTCACATTAGCATATTTTTATCCTTCTTCCCTGCTCACATGATTTCTCGCACTTTGGTAGTTATACCCTCTTGTTACTTGCTTTCTCAACTAATCCAGTTGCAGGGTTATTTATATATTAAAATCTATGTGTACTGTGAATTATACGTGGGTGGGTACTTTACCTGTTTATTATGGGGATTCCTGAGCTACATTGTGTATTCAAGAGTAGTTTTGATGTTTGTTTTTAGTATTTTTACTCTTTTTTAGAGTGTTTGCATCTTTTTGTATTAAAATTTTTTTTTTCACTTTTGACATACATTATCAGTGTGCGTGCTACTTGCTTAGGGGGGGCGTTTTTGTCTGTGTGCCCAAATCTTGAAGCAGAAGCCAGTGTTGGAGCCAAGGAGGTGATCAGTAAGTATAATTACCCTCCCCCCATTCAGAATCACCCCTAGTGAGAACACACACATTCAGGTGTACAGTAGAAGGACTTATACTGGCACTTTTTTTAAGGTTTTGGCAACACTATCATTTTCACACATGGTAATTTTTCTGCAAATTTTCTCAGAAAATTCTCAGCAAAAGCTGTGTAAAATTAGGGTGCAAGGCTATATTTGCATGACATAATGCAATAAATGCAGCATTTTTGTATTTTAATTGGATCATGTCACAGTGCGGTCATAAACACATTCTTGTAGGCAGCGTTTTGTTTTTTTTCTTCAGAAAATCACTCAGAATTTTACAAGAAATTGGCAGAAAAATCGCCAAGTATAAAAATGCTAGAGTTCTCGGGTCTAAAGCTCATTGAACCCAATCAGTGGCACTAAATAGGACTTCATGTGTATTTACTGTATTATCTTCAACTTCTTATATTGGGAGGCATCAAAGGTAATTTTATCACAAAGTGTTAAATGACAAAGCCAGCTCCACAACAAACAACTGTGTGTTTCTTTTTATGACTCTTGATTCTTTTAGGGGACAAAGGGAATATCTACATCTACACACAAGAATTTGACATCGCTCCTGGACACCCAGCTGGAACAGAGAGTAAGGAAATATCCAGACATATATATCATAAGAGCCAAAATGAGCAAGACTGTTACACGACTTGTGAAACAACAGCATAAGGATGAGGGCACCCATCAGTTCAAGGCTTCCCAGATTTCAAGTAAGAAGATGATAATTCATTCAGAGATATGCCTGTATAACAACACAGCAATTTATGTTTGGAGTAGTATTTGAAACGCAGGGTTCCACAGTGAATGTAACTACTTATTCTACAAACGTAAATAGTTGCATTTATATACTTACTTGTAAAGAACTTTTTTTTTGTCATGAAATAAACTAATAAAGAAACAGGGTAATAGTCTACAGCAGGGGTCTCAAACTCAACTCAGCATGTGGGCCGCAGAGCAAGATCGCAGCCAGTCGGTGGGCCGCACTACTAATACTACTAATAACAGATAGCAGTACCTCTCTGGCAGTATCCCCACTGCAGGGCACAAGGAGGGCGCACGGTATAGCTTTCTCTCAGTTACAGTTTTGTAATTCTGTGTGAGCACTAGCCTTAAGGCTAATGAATTGTTGTTTAACGAGTCCTACAGGCAATACGTATGCAAAATGGGCACCCGCCCACCACCATCCCAAAAACAGCTGGAGCGATATGTACGCGACATGCAGTGCATCGTGGGAGCTGTAGTCGTGGACGCGCCCGTGTGCCATCTATGGAACTCTGAACTACACTTCCTGGCTTCCAGTTGCTACTGTAAATTAAAAAAAAAGAAAAGAGAAAGGCTTCTGGTAGGTCTGCTGCCGACGTGTCGGTGGAATCTGGTGCAGGCATGGAGTCATGATACCGGGGAAACCACAAAATGTGGTTGAGACCGGAGGAAGTGCTGCCGACGTGTCGGTGGAATCTGGTGCAGGCATGGAGTCATGATACCAGGGAAACCACAAAATATAGCTGAGACCGAAATAAGTGCTGCTGAAGAATGCTTTGAAACTGTGGGTGAACCAGCAGTCAAACCCTTACTTCATGCTGCAGAGGCGGAGAGGATATGGGGAGGAAGGAGGAGGACTGACAGGTACAGTAGGGAAAGTGCAGCCTAGTGCCAGTGTCTCTCTCTCATACCGGCAAATATTTTTTTAAAAAAAAAGCACTGATTATTTGTATTAGTCTGTGGGCCACACAAAACAGTTCAGCGGGCCGCGTGTTTGAGACCCCTGGTCTACAGAGTACCTCACGGAGTCTAAAAGTATACAATATAATATAGAAGTTGGTCAAAGCTTTTTATGTGCAGTGTTAGGACAGTACAGGATCCCTTTCTGTAATTTATGTAGAGGAAACATTATCCCTATAGTTTATGATTAAGCACTGCGCAAAACGTGTCAGATAGCCCCTCCTTTTCCCCCTCAGTCTTTAGTTAATTTATTTTCGATACCATGTTATTTATTACTGCTTTTCAACTGCAATGTTTTAAAAACCAGAATCAATCAATTTTGGAGCTTTTACTCCATTGCGTGAATAAAGTCTGAGGGGGTTATTCACTTAAGTCTGAATTGTTGCGTATAGGGGCCTAATTCACCATTGTGCAAAGTGAGCCGCGAAGCATTCATCTCACTTCGCACATGGTGTTATGCACATGCTGATGTCCTGTGCGTGGACATCAGCATGCGCATTAAAGGGATTCCCCTCCTGGCGAGAGCACTCGAGTCTCCTCGCCGGGAGGGGAATCCCTTTAATGCGCTTGCTGATGTCCGCATGCAGGACATCAGCGGGCGTATAATACCATTTGCGAAGTGAGCCGAACGCTTCACGGCTCACTTCGCACAATGGTGAATTAGGCCCTAGGTGCGAATTCGCCAGATAAAAACAGTCGCAATAGGCTGCTACTGTCACAGTCGCCTTTTTAGAATGAGAATTTTGGCACAGTTGCGACTTTATTATGGGAAAATTGTTGAAACTTTACAATGGGGAAATTGTAGCAGATTTACTATGGGAATCCGCTGTTCGCGAATTTGACAGTCGTATTCGCACTTTAGTGAATAACCTCCTGACTTCCAGACGGCAATAGTTTGGAGTGGATTCTTTTTTCAATCTGTCTTTTGCCCTGAGAAGGAGTTTGCTGTTTGTTTGACTTTTGACATCCTAGAAAGGTTCCAGAGTTAATGTTTTTCATTAATTTTTTTTTAAACAAAGATCAGAAAACCAGCAGTCCACGCAAAATTTCTTCATTTGATCAACTGACACCACAAGCCAAAAACAGAAATGTGTTGATGGTTGGCTCTCACCAGAGCTCTAGCAAGGCACCAGTCCCATCTCCAAGAACCAAAATCATGGGCCACCAAAATACAATGGCCGAGGCTAATGTCACACCTTCTTCAAGGTGAGCTGTATATTAAATATATATAAACGACTGGACTATTGCAGGATCACATTGTTTCCATATCTAAAATCTATACTTGGAATGGATATGTGTAGAATAAATTGGAATAAAGTTATGAATTCCCTTTGATAAGAATTAATCCCCATGTTTCTTGTATCATACTTAAAGAAGAACTACGGTAAACTCCCCTGATAAATCACATTTATTAATTTAGCTTACATGCTTACAACACAATAAACCCACAGTCTTTCCCTTCCAAGCCACCTAACTGATTATGTCTGCCTCTTTTTCCATGCATAATTTCACAAGTACATGACAACTTTTGTAGCATTTCAGCTCTTGTCCCTGTAGAAAAACTGGTGTCCTGCATACTGGCTTCTACAAAGCTTTTGTGAAAACTAGTACTTAATGTTGATATTCATGATTTATTGGACCAGGTGACAGTAACCCAACCAGTCAAACACTATTTGGCTTATTCATCAAAGTGAGAATTCAACTTGATGAATAGATGAAAATGGTGCAAAATGCACCGTATGTCCACAACTGATGTAAACTGTCTCTAATTCACTACATTGCAGAGTTTATTGAATACCTGAATATGGGGAAGTAGTGAAAAACTGTGAATTCAAACCTTTATGAAACAATTTGTCCTTTCATGATTAAACCCCTATGTGTGATGAATTGTCAAGGTTCATGAGCATATTAATGAGGATCCAATATGAGATTCTACCAGCATTTCTATAAGATAGCACTACAGCCTAAAGATATTGATTTGCTTCTTCATGATATAGTGGTTTAGACTGGCAGACCCTCTACTTTCAGTATATGTCATGGTTACAGTATAGATACTGGAACACTGCATAGTACAGCTGTCTGCCAATTTTAGTTTACCTACAGTTATCTATGTGGCAACTGCAGCCCTAAATCCTCTTCTACACCAGAATAATATGCAGCATAGCCCTAAAGGTGATACCATTGTGTGGGGAGCCTACATTTAGGTAACACCTTCTAACATTAAATATAAATAAATATATATAGTGCTTAAAGTTCTTTAATGATAATTTATTGCCTCAAGGCTTCCACACAAAGCCCCAATGGAGGATGTCCTAGAATAAAATGCTTAGACTCAGTGGCTCTCATTTTGCAGTTTATTCTGCTCTTGTATTTCTGTGAAAGTAACATGTTCTACTGTGCTTTTGAGTGTCAATGGCAGAACCCCATCTAGTAGAGCTATCACCCTGACTTTGAAGCTAAAAGAATTATTTTAATGTGATGCTGAGACATCTCTTTCATGATATTAATTTCCTGTACTCATTACCAAGTATCAAGGTAACTGTCTGAAAATGAAACTCTTTCATCTGTCCGCTGTAGTTGCAAGCTGTCATTAATACTTTAAGAATTAACAATAATAATCATCCAGTAGCATTTTGGACAAATGGCAACACTTTAGGACAGATATATTACAAAATGTAAACCAGATTATGTTATATTAAGTATTACAATACACATGATAATGTATAGACTGTACATCATCACATCACAGTTCATCTTCTGAAGTGCCTTCAGCTACTTTAAACATTTTCCTTGTATATATTTACTCAGATCATCTAAACAATGCTTTCACTTTAACTTGATGTGTATTTCTTCTTCTCCTTATTCCTGTCTCTTTAGGACTCCACCTTTCACTTTAGAAGAAGATGCTTCATTTTTATATACCCCTTCACAAAAGATCTCCAAGGAGACTCCATTAGTTTCTCGAACACAGAGGCAGGAAGAAGAGGACAGTGATGAGTGGTCTGATTTAGACATCTCTCCTGGGAAACCAAGTCCTAGATCTGTCAAATTTTCAACGGGTATGACAAACCAAGGTCATTAATGATACAAATGTGTATTACAGAAAAATATTTCAAATCCTCACATATGTATTGTCATTAATTGACATCAAGGATACATATTTTATAGGCTTACATATGTATCCTTAATGCCCATTCAGTGGTAAGTCTGGAGAGGCTAATTACTTCCCTCAGGGCATTTTGTACAATCAGTGTGGAACAGTATGAATGTTATGGGCAATTCTGAGAAAGAATATGGGTTTCATTTAACAGTGTCTTCCAGAAAGAACTAGCGTTAGTATAAAGAGCCTTTCAGCCATTAGTAAAACCTTTATTGAGGGTCAAGCAACACTTTCTCTTCAGCTTGCATGCCTTGTGACTTCATCATGCTGATTTATGAATAAAAATTCCTACTTCTGGCACTTAAATCCCAGAGATACCACTTTCATCTGGATGGTAAATACAAATGTGAGATAGATGCCTGTTATTCACACTTTCACATGCCTGACATTATCAATCTGTAAATATGAAAGTGTCCATAATCGATCTATCTAGTGTTGTGTACAGGTATGTAAGAAATGTTTTGGCGACAATTATGTAGGTTTTCTTTACCTTTGGATCCTACACTTACTTCTTTCTGCTTAACAATAACATTTCCTAGTGTGAAATTAGAGGTTTTTGAAAATGTGTTGATGTTATGATCTAAGTGGGGAGGGGCTCAATTGGAAGCAATAAAGAAACAGGAGTTGTGCTATTTTATCATAAGATTAAGGGAAATTTGCTTAGGTTGTGGGGATCAAACATGTAAAAAAAATAGAAGGAATGTATAATGCTGGGATTATATTGCCTCTCTCTTAGTTACATTTACAAGGTGCCAGGCTAGCTTTCACTGGGTTGTGCATGTCCATAGATTGACAAACTGTAAGTACAAGAGGGAGCAGTCTTGGACCCAGCCTCTGTTTATGGAGACAGGATGCAGCATGGCAAATCAATGGGAATATGACAATACAGGCCACCAGGGGGCAGACTGGCATGTTGTACAGACAGTTCACGCAGATCACCATTTGTTTCTGTGGGAAAGGAGTGGCTGTGTGTGCAATAAGGTTAATTCAGTTCTGCTGCCTCACCTTTATATACCACATTAAAAATCTATAGTAGGTATGCATCATAGAGTGGAAAACTTTATTCTTACTAGGCTGAAGTAGAAATATCACTTGCTCAAAACCATATGGCAAACTAGCAACAGCTGGATTCAAAATAGACAACATTATGAAATGTATTAAGGCTGAATAACTTATTCATGTATACATTAAATTAAAGCTAGATAAGATTTTTTTTTTAATATAATGATATCATTATTACCCATTTTATCATATTATCATATTTTTTTAGCTTCATTTTATACAGGGAGAAAATGTTGTTGATCACAGATAATTGTTGGTATGAGGACAAGTGCAGTACAGTTTAAAATAATTATTTTTTATTGTATTCATATTACATTTGGCTGAATATATTCTCCTATATTATATTTAGATGAATGTAATCTCCTGAATCTAACCATATGGATTCCGTAGATATGTACACAGACAAGGAAAGCTTGACCTCAACATCTTAGTGTATGTAGTGCACACAGGACATCTTGTATTTCATTGGAGGAAAACTGTAGCAGATGATGCAAATTCTGCTTTATTTGTAAAGTCCTGTTTTGTATCCTATAAGGATATTTACAAATGAATGGAAAAAAAGACCAAAAATAATAATATGTTATGTTTGGAACACCCATGTGCTAACCTAATTACAGTTAGATTCCAATTACATTACTTTCATTGCTTTATGTTAGCACCAAGTACAGGGTTGATCTCCTTCTTATACAGGTATATGAAGGCATTTAGATACCTAAAAAAATACATAATAACATATTAACCTACAATTAGATACTATATTAATTAATACAATTCCAACTCACCTAAATATTTCTCAAACTTGCACACTTTAAGCATAATGAACACAGTACATTTCTAATGTCCCAGAATATCAGATGTATTAATGCCCAGTACCAATCAGGAACCAGGGATGTTGGAGAATATTTTAAAGAGCGGCAGCGTTATTAACTGGGAGGGACTTGAATCTTGCTTTCTTTTGTATGGTTCCCACCAAGCTGCTCTGCTTACATAGTGGCTTCCCATGTTACATGAACAATATTTATGTGTCATTTAGAACCACCTGGAACATATTTACATTAAATTCTTAGGTCTTGTAAAGTGCTTCTCTTTATAATCATGCTACCTTGTATTGCGTACATAATCTTCTAGCCATAATAACTAATTACACCCACTAACCTAGTAACAAAGCACCTTGGCATGCTCCTGTGTAGGACAGACCTACTGAATTATCAGGAATCCAACTGCAATCTCTCAACATGTTATCAGAATTAGATATCAGAATGGAATCCAGACAAGTACTTACTGGTAGAGAAGGTTTATAACAGCACTAATAACTAATAACACTTTTTACTTGTTAATAAACATTATATATAAAAAGCAGGTAAGTAAGTATTTACAACACAACCTGCAGCATAGTCTCACTACTTGCCTTAGTATTTTGTTGCTGTTGCTATCGATTGTGTTCTATATTTTAGATGTTATATTTTCCATGATTTCATAGTTTATCTAATAAACTATTACTTATGCCTAGGATCCAGTGTCCGTTCCTTGGCACAAGGCCTGGAGAGGCAGTTGTCCAGATCGAAGGCAAAGCCAGTGGGTGGAGTTGCAACTGTTAGTTCTCTGCCCACCAATGTGACAAAAAAATCTAAGGCAGCAGAAAATGTTCAGGTAGGTTTATTATAATATTTAAAAAACAGATTAGGCAAGTACAGTGCACTAATGTTCTTCTGTCTTTTCCAGGTGTCAGATGAGAGTGAATCTGAGTTCTCTTCCTTGGAAGAAATCACAGAGCACTTGAGCACTAATGAGAGAAAGCCTCAGCCTGCTCTTCGAAAAAGTGCAGAATCCACAGGCTCTCAGGGCACCAGCATTTGGAGTTCCAGCAGTGTTAGAGCTGGGGGCTGGTGACCAACAGCACATCTTCTTTTCAAAGATAATCTTTGTAAAGTGCTGCGTAAGTTGTAAGTGTTATACAAATGCACTACAATAATAAACAATGTTTCAGTAATAGAAAAATGCCATCAGGAACTCTGTCTCTTGAGTCAGTCACTGCTCCTCCAGTTTAGATACTCTACTAATGGACTTGTACATTTCAGGCAGTCAGATACATCTGTCTACACTAATGCCCCTTGTTGCAATATCCAGTTTCAGGCATTAACTGGTTTTGAGGAAACCTCCCTCTGCATTGAATGCAAGAAAATTTCCTTCAAACCAAAGTGACAACATGGTGCTTCCATACTGGGAATAGCATTCCAATTTTTACACCAAAGAAAGAATGCCCTGGAGGAAAAGTGTGAAACAAATGGCTGAGACTGGGTACCGCCCTCCATAAATACAAAATGTATAAATGTGCTATATCATTTGACTTATTTGCATATTCACAAAAGACAAACTATATTTTGATACACACATTACCTTGCTTTTTTTTTTACAGATCAGTGTATTCTGAGCAGTTACTCAATGCCTTTCGGAATTCAGCAATGGGGCAATCTTTCCAGAGGTCTAGTAACTCTTAGTAACCAATCACCTGCTATAGTGAAAAATAATTATTAAAGCCAACTTCTGATTGGTTGCTATAGGTTATCAACCTCTGAAAGGGGATTATTGGCTACAGTGAGTATTCGACTGTTGAGTGATCAGACAGAGGATTTCCATAGCAAATCCATGATCATGTCCATTTTAAAGTCATGATCACGACATTATTCCTATAATGAAGTCACGGCTGCAGCATTAGCAGTCTATTGCAACTGTCTTTTGCTGGCAAATTCATTCCTTTACACAACAATACAGACTTTAGTCAATAACCCCCTAAATGATTGCAACTGTTGATGAATTCCCCTATATACCTTAAGTTTAAGTTTTCTGATGGGTTCAAATAATGTTGGTACTAGGTATGTTTTCATTAATATACAATATTGCTTTATATGTGTACACACATACTATTTACATACTATGTACTATTTAAGTACACACTTACTATATATGAGTTATCTGCTTCATTTGTGACATACACTCTTCAAATGACAGTTTATCTAGACTATAGGTAAGCAAAATTGTATGTATTATAAAGAAAATGTACTTGCAAGGATTTGCAAGATGAATTTTAAAGCAAAAAAAAAAAAAATCGTGTTCTTGACATGGGATACTTTAAACTAACAGCTACATTTACTTCTCTCCATATGAGGATGATTTTAGAATTTAATTTTATTTTGAAATTGCTTACCACATTTTTGTGCCTTTAAATCTTGAAATGCATTTTTTACATTTTTATGTATTTAAGATGATTAAAATGCCATGGTTCTTTTAAAGAGAAAAATATATATAAAATAAACCGAATATTTATTTGTTTTAATAAAAAATATTTATGTATTAAAGGAATATGTGTTGCCTTTTGTAAATGTAACACTCTATCCAACTCTAGTCCTTTGGAGTGTTTATCAAGCAGTTCTTGTTTTTCTGGGTGGACCATTAGAATAATTTACCAAAAAGAACAATTGATGGTCCTATACCAGCTGGACAGTTACTAAGAACCCTTCCCCATAGTATCTCACATAAGTGTAAATCAAGAAAGGAAGATCCAGGCTGTGCTCATGTTGATTTATTGTACACACAACATTTCAGGGGGGATTTCCCCCCCTTCATTTGCTTAGTCAAATTCTCCATGCTGCCTACTGATTACTAATCCTTATCTTTGACAAACTAACAGGAATATGACACCTTAATTGTTCCTTACAGTTGAATCTATACTATTTTAAAATGGATTTCACTTGCTGTTCTTTTTAGGACAAATTAAAAGATAGTAGCAAAAGCTGCTTATCCCATAGATACAATTGGCTCCCCATGCTATAAGGGTTATCATTTTCTTGATCTTGGTGAAGCTAAGGTAGAAAGTTCCCAGGTGTGGACATCTCCAATGAGTACCGCCAAGAAATGTTTGTACCCAGCTCACTTTATGACCTCACTGTCTCCCTGGTAGTTCTGTAATCAGGGCCGCTATCAGAAATCACAGCGTCTCCCACAACCTGACAAATGGGCCCACCCAACATGATTTTACTCCCCTATTTACAATCAAAATGCCAAGTTATGCTTCTCAGTGCCCCTTTAGGCCATGGGTTTCATTGGACAATACTCTGAAGTCTACATATGTCTGTTTACTTGGAGATGTAGCTTTGCTTGGTGAACATAGAAAGAGGAAACATGATACTTTTTTTATTCTATTAAGCATAGTCCATTGTATGCAAACATGCAGTATTAATAGTATTCTTTCCTTCTGCCCATAAAAGAAGAGCAGTGGCATACAAGCTCCAGTGCAAAACCGACACTGTCCTCTCCACCAACAACAGACAATACCTGTTTAATCAATAAGTGAACATGAAGTGGTAAATCAATGCAAATTCAGAGCTTTATGTGATTATTTTTCCTTTAGTCAATAAGGCCCTAAACCATTTTGCCAAGGCAGATAGCATTGTCATTTCCTGTATTTAAACACAAGCTACTATAACATAATAGAGCAGTTTTAGAGGTGAATTGATGTGAGAATACACTGTCCCTGTGAACACAAATAGAACAAATGACAATAACCTGACATTTTCCCTAGTACATCTGAAAAAGAGAAAGTGCCACTGAAGAGTAATTTTAATTTTGACAGATGGATTTTCTCTCCATATGTCAGAATAAAACAAGCCATCTGAGAGCTGATACAGACAGGATCAGGGCTGTTATTCATGTAGTATTCATTTAGAGGTACTCTCTGTACGCCCCTGCTTTTGTTTGACAAACTATTTTACTACAAAGGTAAGCAGGCCAAATTCAATAACCAAACAAAGGCAAGCACTTGAGTTCAACTCTGCTGTAATTAAAGAAGCACTGACTGGCTGTGCAGGGAATTCATCTAGAATGTATGCGTACATTACTGCGGCAGCTTACAGGAAACAGTTATGTAGAACAAGAATATGACATTGTTATAAATAAGTCTTTTAGCAGCAGGTTTAAAGATTAAACAAACTATATCTCAGGATGAAATCCTGGTGTAAAAGTGCCAAGGTTTAGTGAGCAGAACAATGAAATTGTTTACAGTAATACTGATTCTGGGAAACGGAGTCCCAGGTTGTACCATCTGTAACTATAATATTGTCTATATAGTAATTGATGGTCTTCAGTGTCTAGTGAATGTTCCCTTTAACTGGGAACACATTAAAAATAACAAGCTTTTTATAACATAGTTATCTAGTGTATTGCTTAAAACTCCAGCTATTTCATAGTAATGCAGTTCACCAGCAACACTGCAAATTGTGCAGTAGTCCATCACTTACTTTACAAACGTTTCAGTAGTCCATGAGTTGCATTGCCCATTGCCCTTTCCTTTTTCATTAAACATTGTTTGATAAATCAGGTATTTTCTCATTTTGTTGAGGCCCATCTGTTAAAATACAAGTGCACCTTCCCTATTCACTAGCCCATCAGAAGCTTAGGCAGTAGCTTGTTTATGTCGCTTTGTTCCCAGTAGCTCATCAGCAATAAGTACCCAATAGCCTATCAGGTTACATTTCACAGTGCTCAATAACCTTGTTAATTTGATTCAGTACTATGTTTCCCCCATTTACATTGTTTAGTACTCCAGTTAATTTTCAAACAGTTCCATTTTTAATTGGTCATATGATTAGTATGTTGCAAGGTAACTAGTAGTTCATTAGTTATTTTATCTTCTGGATCTAATAACTCTTCATTTAGATGAAGGCAACCAGAGAATGCTTCAACAAACCACACCAAACAAATGTGAATTTAACAGTATGTTACATAAAAGACTTTTACTTATGAACCAAATGTGGGCCAGAGATAATATGTATTTTTTAAATGTATGTTTATAAAGCATTTCTCATTGTCATCTTCCCTGTCAGCCTGCCTTTTCTTTCCCGAGTCTGATTGGCCTTGATGAGGGTGGCGAAAACCCATTATTCCCTATGGAGATAGTTTAGAACACTTTTTCTAAGTCTTTATAAAAAGATCAGCGATATCAATACCAATATCAATGGAAAAGGAGCCCTATTGGAAGCAATGTAAAGTGCGGCTGGATTAACGCATTGATATTTATCGCTATTGATATTTTTTTATATTGATTCCTTTTTCTTTGGCACTAAATAAATTAAGGGGCAATCAAAAATGTGGCTAAAAAAAAAAAACAGCAATAACTTAGCAAAAAGTGGCAAAAAAGTACGGTGAATAGGTTGATATGACCTATATAAACTCCCCCATATAATGTAGTGACAGTATTAGTTGGTGGCCACATCATTTATTTTGTCTTACAAAACTACAATTATTTCTACAAAATATATAGTGAACAAACTGCACCCTAGGCTGCAATATCAAGCATGGAAAGAGCCCAATTTATTATTTAAACCTTTCATAAAGTAACACATTTAAAAAATTTTAAACTGGTGATGAACTGAAATTATCATTCACCATCATTAACCTCCCACTGGGCATATTTTATACACACTCTCTCATTCACAACTTTGTTCACTATGGACCATGAAAAGGCACTCCCATGCCCATTCTTGTATACTATGGATGATGAAAAGGCACTCCCATGCCCATTCTTGTACACTATGGATGATGAAAAGGCATTCCCATGCCAATTCTTGTACACTATGGACAATGGAAAAGCACTCCCATGCCCATTCTTGTACACTATGGATGATGAAAAGGCACTCCCATGCCAATTCTTGTACACTATGGATGATGAAAAGGCACTCCCATACCAATTATTGTACACTATAGACCATGAAAAGGCACTCCCATGCCCATTCTTGTACACTATGGACCAT
>WMED01010977.1:0-15490 GCA_019650415.1 Pipa parva | reverse complement strand
GGTGGCCGTGGGGTTGGGATCAGGGGTGGCTGTGGGGGGGTCGGGGGGGTTGGTCAGCTAGGACTCGCTCTGTGTCAGATCCAGCTCTCCACCGGTGAACAAAATGCCTGGTGGAGTGCAGGACAGGGGCCGCAAACTAGCATCCCGAGTGCCGCGAGTTTGAGACCCCTGCTGTAAAGCACAGTGGGTGCTGTCTGTTTAACAACATGGCTGCTATCAGTAAGGATAAAAACAGATAGAAGACAATAACTTCAAAGATAATAACTTCTATGCTAATCCAAATTGGAATTTTTTTTTTTTGCTTTTTTGGTATCTCTGGTCCTTTTAAGAACAAAAACAAGATTAAATCAATGTACTTGGAATTGGAACTCCCTGGTATTAAGTCTAGGGAAAAGCAATGATTGTGTCTTCTGAATAGGGTTCACATGTAACTGGAAAAAAAGGAGTTGCCAAAGTCATCGCATTTACCACATGCAGGAAAAAGACCTTGTAGGTGCTTTATTAACAGATCAAAACCATAAGGAACTCTTGATATATGGGTACGGTGACAATACTGGAGCAGTGCAAGTATTTATTTGCATTGCCTTCTGCTAAGCTTGGCAAAACTCCCTGCAGATTGTAGCCCAGACAGGTAGTGCAAATACACAATAAGTGTATCTCAGCCAAGAACTTAATCCATAAACCTGGCATTGCAATAGGATTGCCTTAAGTAGAGTGCGTTGCGTAGCTGTTGATCAAGCAACATTGTTTTGTGGTTACTTGGTATATAGTGTTAAAATAAACAAGATTTAATCCATCACACAATCTTATCGGCTTAGTTTGTCAGGTTTTCACGACTCGCCATTAAGTTAATAGATGAAACTAGTGCCTCTCGAAAGAGACTTTGTTGACTTAAGGTGGGGTGGCACAGTGGGTTTTGTCATTTGCAGTTTACTGAAGTGCCAGGTGTTTTAACACTGACATACACCCTCAGCAAGATTTTTTTTGAGCTGTGCCGCCATCATGTTAAGGACCTCCAGGAGGTAGTCTGCCACATGTGGGCACTAGAACCAATTACTTTGCCATAAGCCTTGAAGAAAAACTACTATTTTGTTTCCGGTAAATGGTGGTATTATCAGATAAGATTGTAACTGTTTTAAGGAGTGTGCTTTTAGTGAACATTAATGGCTGATAGCACCTAGGGTTGTTTAAATGCCATCGCTCTGGAACACCCCATGCTTCTCCTTAACCTTTGTAATGATAATTATCATTACAATGATTATTCCATGCACTAAAGCATACACCTCTGATAATCTTTCAAAGCTGCCATAATATATGTGTTTGTTTTATAACCCATAATTATCATAACAAAGATTAGGGAGTGGTTTCATTGATAAAACCCATGCACTGAACCTTGTATAGCATCAGCTTAAGATGCCGGAAGGGTTTTACAGGGTTAATTAAGTTCAATATCATCAGAGTTCACATTTCTGCATTCAGTGCCATGGAGTAGTCAACTGAATTAACCTGAAGTACCATATGTATACAGGTATTACTTACCTCATAGGGGCATATTTATTTGTTATTACCACCAGATTTTTAAGCAAGTGTTGTTTTTAAGTTTAATGCAATTCTGTGTCATGATTTCTGTAATGGTATTTATTTACATTAAATTATACTATTTTTCAGTTCAGGTTCATTAAAAACTGTGCACAACTCCAAAACTGATCTTAACCATTATAAACCTGATTGGCAAAAAGTAGTGAACTACTGGTGAGATCTCTTTTTTTATTTTATTTATTTTTAACCCTGTTTGAGTTGTCTTCAATGGGCAGTGGTTAAAATAACAATTGACATGCTCAACAAATCCAAGAAGGATATACTTACAATTTTGTCTCTTGATAAATATGTAGTCTACAGGTACAATGTTGAGAAAATGAAGCCCTTGATGAGTGCCACCTCTAGATATATGCTAGGTAACTTACCTCTGTCCTGGCTCTCTCGGTGCGGCGTTCGCGTTGTAGCTCTCCCTCTTCCTCTGTGCCCGCTCCCTTGTCGTTGTTTCATGCACGTGACGCCAGCGCGCGCTTATGACGTGGTTGCTTCACAGTCACGTGCCCAGCTTTCTGGCTATATAAAAGGCACTTCCTCTCAGTATCTGCGCCCGGTTATAGAACTCAGTTCTTGGGTTTTTGTGTAAAATAGTGTTTAAAGACAGATTTAACTTATGTTATTTGTCTGTCTGTCTGCAAAGTCCAAGTCCTCTGTCCCTGCACCAGTTGTCAGTCCATGTCTGCCTGTCTGCCAAGCCTTTGTTCCTGCTCCTGTCATTGCTCATCAGTTCTGTCTGCTTGTCCATCCACCAGTGGTCAGCTATTCCTTGGGACCGTGACCTGGGAGTCCTTGGCAGCAATGCCCATACCTCCTTGCAGTGGGTTAAAGGTGAAGACCGGGGGGCTCCTTAGATTCCGCACCAAGGGAATAGTTAGTGCCAAGAGCACTGTGGTTCCAGAGCTGCTTGTCTCCTTCCTCTCTGGACAAATCCTCACAATATATCAGTCAATACAAATACAGTGGTACCTTGAGATACGAGCTACTTTACATGCAAATTTTTTGACAAACAAGGTGCGACTCAGACCACTTTCCTGTATGAGATGTGAGGTGTAACTCGGACCAATTTCCGAGCTGAAATTTGAGATACGAGCCAACGGGGCTGGAATGGATTAATTCCATTTTTGTTATTTTAAATGGGAATAATTCATTTTAGATCCGAGCTGACTTGAGTTACAAGCTCGGTCACGGAACAAATTAAATTCGTATCTCAAAGTACCACTGTACTTGATAGAAGACTTGGTACTGGTCTATTGGACTACCTAGGCAACCAAACTTTTATTCCTCACAAATATATATATTTTTAAACTAACTTTAGATATTTCCGGCCAATATATAATCCCAGTGTCAGACTGGGCTGTGGGTGGCCACGGGGTACACTGGAACTTCTCCCGGTGTACCAGCAGTCCGGTCTGACGCTGTATAATCCTTACCTCCTTCTTTACTGTCTTTAGTTGTCCAGAATTGAACCTGATACATTTTTTTTCCTAATATCTTAATGCACATTTCTATGTTGTTTGCGGAATGTTTGACGAGTAGATAAGATATATAGATTTTTTTTTTTTTTAATGTGCATGAAATAAGTAAAGTCAAACACAGCTTTTATCCATGCTAAATCAGTTTATAAAATGAGTAAATGGTTTTATAAATATTGCTAAAGCTAACAATTGCATTGTTAAACTCTGGTATGCTTTGGATTTGACATTTGGAAACAATTGGACCAAAAGAAGTTTTTGCTGTTCAGTTTTCATTCCTGTTGAGAGAGATATCACATGCATTTAGTTAACATATCCATTCTTGCTACTGCAAAGTCATGTTATTGACTGGAAGCTTACTATTGATATTAGGGCTTATTGCTATTGGCAACCTACAATAATAAAGTGTTTGCATAAAATGTAAACGTTGATAAAAGATTTTAATATTTTGGCCCAAGCTGAGCTCCTTTGTGTTCCACTGCATTTGTTCAAGCTATGTTTGATTTTGCTTTTTTGAGTGCTTTGGTGCAACTTTGATGCAATGTGATTTGCTCATGTGTAAAGGTCAAGAGATTTTTTTTTTTTATGCCTGCATGGGGGTGGTTTTCCTGTTCTTTCTTTACTAACACAGCAGCCCCTTTTCACTTTATGGATGATATACAAGTTATCTCTATATTAAATACCAGGTTCCATAACTACCTGACATTGGTGTATTCACTGCAGCTTAGTGACCCTTTTTTAGGATTAAAGAACAGTGCTTGTGTAAAGAGCTTTGAACAAAAACAAAAAGAAAATACTCTTATAGTGGTTCTCTGGAGTCCACTGACATGCTTTCAAACTCATTTGAAGAAAATTGGCAATAAACTCTAGATAAACGGTTACTGACAGCTCAGGAGAATTGTGATAAGGGTTAGAAATAAACTGATTTTTTTTTTCTTGGGGGGGGTAGGGGTTCAATAATAAATGAACTCATAAGTGGTTGACTATTTGGTAAAAATTACCAAAAAAATTCATATTTACCTAGGAGATAATTTACAGAGATTAAATGGATATTATCAGCAGAAGAAGAAAAAACATTGTGTTTCCTTGAATAAAAGATGATTTGGTTACTTGTTTAGTTATAGCAGTAATGCTCACTTTATGACTGTGATACAGGCTATTTTTAGATATATAAGATATAAAACAGACCTGGGCAGTGTACAGCCCGTGGGCCACATCCGGCCCTCCAAGTATCTCTGATCAGCCCACATGAGATCCCTTGAGGACTGAGGAGATGAGCAGCAGTGGATGCAGTGTTCGGGCCCTGATACTTATAAGCCAGCAAGAGAAAACTGCACACGGAGCGGGCAACACCCATATTTGAGTTTCCAAGTAGGACACATGATCACATGATGCTCCGGAAGTGACAGGGAGAGGCGGTTTCCTGCAAAAATGGGGGTGTGTGGACAATTGCAGTAGGTGTCTGACGCATGTACTCTGGCTCTCTAAAACCATTCCAGTTTCTCATATGGCTCCATGGGAAAATTAATTGCCCACCCCTGATATAAGATATACTGTATAATAGATTATCTTGGGCTACGATTCCTTGAAGAAGCCATTGTTTAAATCAGTGCATCCTGATGAACTTATCAGCAAAGTACTTGAGATAGAAGACCTGTGCAAGGGCAGAAATGTGTACATTTAAATGACAATTTTATGGAAAATGCATATTTTATTACAAAATATAGTTGAGTGGTTTTTATGGATGTGCCACACAATGTAACAGGTTCATTTACTCATCAGTAATTTGGTTTTTTTTTTTTTTTGTTTTTGTTACAGGTAGGAAATCTCCCAAATGATTACATTATGACTCTAAAGTATGTTCCTCTAAAGGATAGTCTGGTAAGAAAATTGTTTGTCGAATGTTAATGGTTGTTGTGAAAGTAAACAAAATATGAACAAAGTGTTTCTTCACTTCTATCACGCCCAACTATGAGCCAAATATAAATAAATAAATATTGTTCACCAAACTATTGATTATTGATATTAATGTCAGTGGGAAATATTACTTCCCTACTAAGATAACTGGAGAAACCTCAATCACAAACTAGACTGAAAAGATTAAAAAAAAAAAAGAATATATTTTGAAAATTACATTTCTTAGACATGAAAAGATGGAGTTTTTTTTTTTTTTTTGATAACTAAAGTAAAATGTGTTTTAAGGACTTAAAAATTCAAGATTGATCAGTGCATTTTAATGAATTCACCATAATACTTTTAAAGTAAACTTAGTACATTATCAGGAAAATTCATCAAAGAGGCAATCTGTTACAGAGGTCTACCCATAGCAACCAATCAGAATTGGGCTCTTAGTTAATTGGTTGCTATGGGTAACTAGTCCTCTTAGGATTGCCCCTGTGTTTCTGTGCATTTTAAGTAAAAAAAAAAAAAAAAACCCACAAAGATGTCTCCGTTATAGTGACGGAACGGTCACTATACTTTCAGTAAGTTTAATGGCGTTGGTAAGAAGTATAAAGAACTAATGGGGGATAGTCAAATGTCTTCCTAAAGGTGGAAAAGTAATCATGGATTTGTAGTTTTCAGTTTTAGACTTTTCTTCATACATGAATGAAGATTGTTGGATATTTGTTACTAGTTGTAAGGGATGGTCAAGGTATCAGTCATTCCCTCACCTTGTTAACAATGTTACATGAATATAAATGTTCAATCTGTAGAAGCATCCAATCATATAAACACTGAAAATATTAGCCAGTCGTTACATATGTAATTCCTAAACACAAGCCAAGTCCCTCAAAAGTTCATGAACTTTGCCAAGGCCTTTGGCTTAAAAAATGTTCTCCTTTTAGACAAAGTGAGAATTTCTTGATGAATACACCAATAGAAATAGCCTAGCCCATGAATCTCTCTTATTATTACAATAGGTCAGACTAAAATTTCTGCTCTCTAAAATGAATAGTTTCAAATTGATTAGAACTTCAACTTTCCATAAGACATAATGAACTGTTTTCATGAAAACGCAACCAGCGCAATGACAGAGACCAGAACGGGGAAACTGTCACCGAGGTCAAATGCAGTTGACATTACTGTCCTTTTATGAATAACCCCTATTGATATTCTTCTGAATTCTGGTATACATACACATTATATTATGTTTTGTGAAGTACATAATTACAAATGAACACCACAGCCACCCACCCACAGAAATAGTCACCCAACAACAGGGGAATGCACTAAAACCCATTCAATCAATAGGTGGACAAAATCACAGGCCCAAATTGAGAACCATACTTACTAAATGTGAGATTAAGGGGGGTTATTCACTAACGTACGAATTGTTGTGTATAGGTGCGAATTTGCGAGATAAAGACAGTCGCAATAGGCTGCTACTGTTGCAGTCATGTCTTTATAAAGAGACTATTGTCGCAATCTTAACATTAAAAAATTGTCACGATTTTACAAGGGGAGAATTGTCGCGGATTTGCTATGAGAATCTGCTTACTTGAGAATTTGACAGTCAATTTTGGACTTTAGAGAATAACCCCCTTAACGTACATTAACCTAACTCTCACCTTCGAGATCCTCCTCTTTTGGCAGCTATAAGGGGTGGGTCAAACTGGAAAAAGGTGGAATTAGCCCATAAGGCTATGGTAACACTGGTGCATTTTTGGTTTTTGTTTTTTTTTTTGTTTTTTTTAAAAAGCGCATCACAAAAAAAATGCATTAAGTACATGTCACAAAAAAACCAGCCATTGAAAGTAATGACTGATATTCATACAAAGTGACAGGATTAATAGCAATAGGAATTGAACAATAGTGGTCACACAGGGAAAAAATGCGACGTGTAAGTGCTATTGCTATAAAACACGTCCCATAAATATGCCCAATGTAAACGCACCCTGCGAATTTTCATGTTGCAGTTTTTTTTGTAAATGATGCACACGTTTGGGCACCGATACGCCAGTCTTGACCCTAGCCTAAATGGTATAGTAAAAGTGGATTAATGTATAGCTTTGACAGATTGCTGACAGCGATCGCTTCAGTCAAATAAGATGTCATCAGCTTTTTATACCTCTAATTAACACTTATACATTAATGCTAGAGGACAGAGCAGTAACCAGTAATGCAGGTGTAAGTTTTGGCAGAGATGTTCCCTGAAGGTTCATTCATTATGAATTTCACCACCCACTTTTTTGTGTGCACCTTGCGAGTTTCCATGTTCATTCCTTCAAGGAAAAACAAAAACATTTCCTGATTATCTGGTCCAACAACAATGGGATTTAATGCACACCCTGTATTCCATTTTCCACACTGCAATTCTAATCACTTTTGCCTTGTGAGATTCAAATAGAAGGATGGAGATTTTTAGCTGCTTTCATTTAGCACAGCAGTTCTCAACCTGTGGGTCGCGACCCCTTTGGGGGTTGCACGACCATCTCACGGGGGTCGAGAACCGCTGTGGAGCCTGGAAGTGCTCGCAGGTCCCTTTTTATAAGGGTTCCTGTGTGGTGACGTCGGCCCTGAACGTCACCACGTGACGCACGTACATGATGGCGTTTCGCCCGAACGTCACCACATGACGCACGTACATGATGGCGTTTCGCCCGAACGTCACCACATGACGCACGTACGTGATGGCGTTGGGCCTGAACATCAGGCCATGGGTCGTGGTCTCAAAAAGGTTGAGAACCGCTGATTTAGCAAGTTGCTACTTGCCTGTGTTCACGTTATGTAATATACTATATTGGATTCACAGAGTACGTCTGTTTCTAACAAAATAATAAAGTTAAAAATAAACTTCTGCCTTGTCCAACAACACAAATAAAAAGCTATAATCATTGTGTAACCTATTTAAATATATGCATATAATTTATGTCTTTATGTCTAGGTTTCTTTGGGAAATAATGATCCCAAACTAAGATTGTAAAAAAAAAACTATCCAAGATTTGTGCCTTAAGAATTGTCTCTCTTGTGAATAAATACATCTTTATACATTGTCCAAAGGGATGATAACTGATGATGCCTATGATATCATAAATGTAGAGTAGGGTGAAATTTAATAAACTCTGAAAAGCCCGATTTCGCTTTTCTGAGTTTCTTCCCGCGAGATCTCGGAAGTTTCTCGCATTAAATATCGCAAGATATTTTTCAATCGAAACTTTTCGATCAAGTTTTTCGATCGAATTTTTATATTAGTTGTAATGGCTACCTTTCTATCGAAAAATCGACATAGAAAAAACAAGATCGAAAGTTTCTGTCTGTAAATATTGATTGAAAAAAATCTTGTGATCTTTACCACGAGAAACTTCCAAGAACTCGCAGGGATAAACTCGAAAAAGCGAAATCGGGCTTTTCTGAGTTAAATTTTCGCTCTTGGAGATACGGGTACATAAATAATATTACTAATATCAACATCTAATACCATTTCTATTTAAGATCCCCGTAAGATGAAAAATAACCTTGTATGGGATCACTTGAACAGAACATTTCACCTGCTTAGAAAATATCCATTAGAGTTTTGTAAAGCTAAGTTTTCTGTTATTTATAGTTTGTTCTTAATGACTTTACCCAATTTGCGATATCGTTTGTTGTAACTTATTGTTATATCAGGAAAAACGACATTGTGGCCAGCAAACTCCCAGTTATTTGATATCGGCACTCTAGTGCAGGTGTGCCAGTGAAAATGTCAGATTCATTGTCTGAACCACCTGTGCTCATTAATCGGACAGATCTTTGACTTCTTTGCTTGTTAGAATCTTTGATGTTCTATGCTCCCTATATATAAGAAACAATTGTCCAAATATCTCTATTTTTCCCGAGGGCATTTTAACACTGAATTCTTAAAGTAATGCAAAGTCCGTTAAGAATTTTTAAATGAACTGGATATTCTGGGATAACTAAACAAAAGCAGGAGCATTTTAAAGAAAGCAATCTATCGCTGTCATTTTTTTTTTTTCCTGCAACCACATTCGAACAGAGTGACATGTACCTTTATTTATTGTAGAATTGATAGGAATGCTTCTGAATTCCACATTCATTAGTTCTTTAAAGCAAGTAGATTAACTGGTATTCTGGGTTTTGTTGTTTCAGCACGTTTCATCTGTTGATCACTGGAAAATATGTTTGTCAGTGGGTTGATAGGTCGGGGTGATTGCAAAGTTTAAAGAATTTAAAGTTAAAATACTTTTTTTTTTTGTTTCTTTTTATTTTATTTCATGTTTAAGGTTGCATCGATCTTTAATAACAGCCAGTTCCAATTGTTTTCTACAGAACTTTAGGTAATACATATTTAGCTAGAAGGATCACATTCAGACACACAGGAATAACTGTCATGCTGATCCAAAGCAGATTTATTTCTCAGCTGTTCTGGGTCCTTTAAAAGCCAAACCTATTACTGACGACAAAGGAAATTGAACTATATATATATATATATATATATATATATATATATATATATTTTTTTTTTTTTTTGGCAGGAATATATGAAATCTATCATTTATTTTAGATTCAATCAACTGAAAATTCAACCATCTCAAACACAGTCAAATATAAATAGTCATTTGCACTTTAAGGGAACGAAATTTATGAAACTGGGAAAAGCCATTTTGGCTTTCCTTGAGTTTAATCGGGAGAACTCTCTGAAGTTTCCCGCGGTAAGTATCTTGAGATTGTCTTCGATCGATTACTTGCTGTGAGAAACTTTTTCTATTGAATATATCCATGGAAAAAGGGTAGCCGTACTATACATTTACCTTTAAACTGAGAAAAATGAAACTGCTTTTCCGAGTTTAATAAATTTCACCCTAAGGGTACATCTATAAAAATCTTAAACATTTTCTCTTAATATACCTTTAATTTGGTATACCTTTAATTAGGTTGAAATGACCTTTATAAATTTCTCCCTTTTAAAGGTGATTCCATTTCTTACTAATCAAGACACATTTTTAATTAGTTATTGAGTAAAATTATTCTTATTGCTTTAACAAATTCTTTAGATTTCTATAATAACCTATTTTACAACATTCCTTTCATTCTATACCAGTTAAAAAGAGGTTATTATATTTCTCATAGTGGCTTACTTTATCCTGACACTGGAAAAAGTAAATCGTCATTTGGATTGACATGGCAGTTATTCCTATGTAGTACTTGGTGTTTGTTCTGATTTGTTGTTTGTTTTGTTTTTTGTTTGTTTGTTTCATTCTTCTAATAGCTGGTAGCAGCCATCTTTTATAAATTGGTTTCTCTGGGTACTTCATGAATATGTATTATCTGAAGTTTCATGGAGAACAAAGACAGAGTGAGGGTTTGTTTATCTAATTGATTAAAGGAGACCTAAAGTAAAAAACTAAATAAAAAAAGGACAGTTAAAATACTTGCCTTATACAGAGCCGATTGATTACAGTCACAGTATGAGCTGTGCTGTAATTAGCCGGCAGCCAACGCTTCCCGAGATGCCTCCTGCACAGCGCGTTGGCTGACTGAGAAGCCAGCGTGCAGCTCCTTCTTCCTGCTTCACCGGCTTCTACATCATCACACTCATTGCGGGGAGTGTTCTCATTGACCCCCACAATGAACGTGATGATGTTTAAACCCTGAAACACCCGAGGTGTAACAGGGTGGGAGGAGCTGCAGCTGTGAGGAAGCATCGGGAGCCGGCTAATTACAGTACAGCTCATGCTGTGACTGTAATCAATCCGGGTCTGTATAAGGTAAGCATTTTAACTGTCCTTTTTTGTTTTTTACTTTAGTTCTCCTTTAAGGATGGCTACAACCTTGAAAGTGGAAAAGCAAACACAAACTAGTGTAAAATTGAAATTACAATGTATGAATAATTGCCATTCCAAACCAGACAAAAGTTTTTTTTCTTTTTTCCTTTTCTTTTCCTTCCCTAAACATTGAAGAATCCCTTATACTAGAATATTAAACCTGGCACTCTCTCCATCAGTTGCTGACATCCCAGAGGGTGGTGGGTATTCAGCAGGGGATGGAGCCATGATTTGGAGATCCCTGAACAACTGATAAATAACTTACAGGATGTGGGACTTCTCCAACCTGGTTAAAAACCACATGTGGCTTCTCACTTCCTGGTTAGAGAAGGAGGCACCAACATGGATGTCTGGTGGCATCCAGTGAACAGCACATTATAAAAGAAGAGAACTATGTAATTTCAAATAGTAGGGTGAAGATCAGCAATAAGTCAACATTTTGTTTGTTCCTCAAAGCAGTGTGTGAAAAAGAAAATCTGCAAGTACTTGACATCTTCACTTTGTAGCACATGTAGTAAATGGTGATCCACACCAAACTATAGACCCGCTGTATCTAAGTACAGCATGTGTATATATTATATTAAGGATATTGTATGAGGTTATCAGCATAGAAATTCTAAACAGTTTCACATTATATATTCACTTAAAATGAAGTCCCTGTAGCGAAAGCATGAACATTAGAGCCAGGAAGTTATTGCATTTACACTTTCTGTGTCCCTAATTGTTTGTAATGCTAGTGAACTTGCTAAGGAATCATGTGTTTTTCATTTATTTTTTCCCTCTCATTTCATATCTTTAGTGTAAGAAATATTGTTGACTTTTGCTTTTGGCTTTTTGACAGATGACAGAGTTTTGAGATTTTCTGTATTCCTTGTAATCTCTCCAAACAATTCTTTCTTTTTTTTTTTTTTTTTCTTTTTTGCATTTTATTGCTGTCCAGTATATCCTTAGTCATGCAAACAAAAAGAACTACTTTCCCGTCAAAATGAAATGATTTGTGTGGGAATACAATAAACATCTGTGAAAAGTTTGAGGGGGGAAACACAGATGGTTATTGTATTTTGATGTGCAGCAGTTTGGCGTCTAGAGAAATGATACATCAGTGCTATTATTATTCTGGAAAATGGCTGCCTTAATAGCAGCATCTTGCAAATGTCTTTGTATTGCGCCATGTGATATAGTCTTAGGTCAGATATTTGTGGACTACAGGTTCTCTGTGTATATTTTGACTTCAATTTCACTGATTTCATGACCAGGGTTTTTGGGTTTTTTTTCCATTTTTAAAAGCATATTTATTTTATCTTTTTTTTTTTTCCACCCATTTTTTGTTTTTTAGCCAAAGCATTGCTGGTTGTATATGATGGTTAATGAAATGACCCACCGAGTTAATACATTATTACCTAAATTTGCAAGTTCATCACTGAACTATTCCATTTTAAAGAATCTGTCAAAGATACTTCATGGCATCAGGATATGCATCAAATTTGAAGATCAAAAGGTAAATGTGTTTATTTAACAAAGTATTTTGCATGAAGTGTTCAGGATATTTGTTCGTGCTTAGTTCTGGATATATATATTTACATCGATATTTCTTTAGATACAATACAAAATTAAACACCAAAAGGGGATGTGATACTTCCCAAGGCCAAAATATCTTCTTATAAGCAATAAATGTTTATGTTTAAGTTATTTTTTTTCCCTAAAGACAGATTTCTGGGGGTTATTCACTGAGGTGTGAATTCGACTGTCAAATTCGCAAACAGCAGATTCCCATAGTAACGATTTCCCCGTTATAAAGAAATTTTTAAAGTTAGGATTGCAACAATTTTCCCATAATAAAGACGCGACTGCGACAGTAGCAGCCTATTTCGAATGTCTTTATCTCGCGAATTCGCACCTATACACAACAATTCAGACTTTAGTGAATAACCCCCATACAGAAAATCATCCATAACTTATTCCTGCTAAGGCTAGGGGCCAGACCGGCTACTTTGTAGCTGGGAAAATAATATCTGTTGTTGGCCACACAGGCGACTTTGTTTTATATCATAGACAGTAATGAGCCTAATTACAATTAGCTCAGCTACAAAATATACAATGTGGCCCTGGACTAAAAAAGAATATTCTCCAACATATTCATACTGTCAGCGGAAGCATTATCCATAACAGAAACAGATAAAACACCCTTGGTTTTTGACCATTTGGGGTGCTGTTCTACTGTACAGAGAGCCTCAATTGACACAAACATCATAACACCAAGCAATGAAAATGAAGCTTGCTGGTTAGTTTCAGTTATTACCTTATAGATTACTCTTCTGTTTAGAAGGATCTACTGTAGGAATATACATCCTATTTACACACTGTAATTTATTACACTTAGATTTTTCATTTGTGAGACCTATGATTTGGGGTAATAGGTTAAACAACACACTCTTTAAGGATTTGTTTTGATGCATTGTCTATTCTTTTATATGTAAATTATGTGATCATTGGTTGTTGGAAAGAGTAATATAATATACTGGGATAAAATATAAATATTTATAAAGATCACCCATACGCTATTCAGCTTTAAGATTGATTAGATATCATTTAAAAAGCTGCGGTGCTATAGTCCTTATTAGTAAATTAGTAGTTTGGTATTTTCAAGCAATAATAGTTGGATAAAGCACAGCTGGGACCTTTTATTCTGAAATTACTAAAATATGGTAGTACTTGACATTTAAGCAAGATGAGCTTAGAACTTGTAAATAAAATACAACACGTAACTGCCAGTCATAATGCTAATACTAGTATAAACCATGCATTTTGTTTTGTGAACAGTAGAATGAAAACATTTACCTATGACATAATAAATCCCAATGATGTGAATTTGTCTTTAAATTCGACTGTAAAAAAAAAAAAACTGTTAAATGCTGACCTCGCACATTGTTTTTTTGAATGCAGTTGTTTGTATAAATATGGATTACTCTTTGTCTTGTTTATCTGTTAGTCTTTAAAATACCAGAAGACCTGTATCTAGTCTTGAGGCAAAGCCTTTGTAAATAGGTATTAGTACAGGACAAAAGAAGTAACAACATATTATCCACTTAAGCTGCTAAGTGGACAAGCTATCCTAAACTTGAATGTATTTATGTGTACATACATTTAGGGGGTTATTGGCTAAAGTCCGAATTGTTGCGTAAAGGTGTGAATTCGCCAGCTAAAGACAGTCGCAATAGACTGTTACTGTCGCAGACACATCTTTATAATGAGATTATTGTCACAGTCGCAACTCTTACATTTTTGTGGCTGCGACTTTACAATTGGAAAATTTGTTGCGCTCGCGGATTTGCTACGGGAATCCTACGTTTGAGAATTCAACAGTCGAATTTTCACTTTAGTCAATAACTCCACTTGATCTGTAAGTATGAGTAAAATTATTTTATCTTATTTTAAAGGACCTGTAACATCTGTAAAAAAAAAAAAAAAAAAAAGTTTCTATTGTATTCAATATCATCTTTTAAATATGACTTCTTGATTTTTTAGTTAGTGTTGTCTGTCTCTTTATTTGTGCTGTTCTTTAATAAATTGGACTTGAATATATGTATTCTGTAAATTTCCATAGAACACAGTGGGGCTGGGAGGAGATTTGGAGAGTTTACCTGCAACCACAAAGTTTATTTTTATTTTCCTGGTTTTACTGGTCCTTTGTAAAATAATAAAAAACACCTAATCTTAAAGTGATTGGGTTGGTGGGAGGGGGTCCTTATCATAGCAGAAATGAGCTGGTGTAGAAAAGAGAAGACCAGGTTAGCTGCTGACTGATCACTTTTAGAGCAATCTTGGCTAATATCAGCTTTAAGCTGTTTATTGCATGGTTATTATCAGATATAGCAGAAAGAAGCGCCCAGCTGAGAATCCCGGCCTCCAGGGAAGATCTAGTGAATACTTGAAATGGTTGGAAAATTGTTAAATGATACCCTGACACTTTATAATAGAGTGTGGGAGTAAAGGTCACCCTTGTGTCCTACTACATAATGACTGCTTTATCCAGGGATGGAACCCATAGTAGTTCTAGATGCCGCTGAAAAGAGCACAGTGTCTAATGTATATCACTGAAATGGGCTGAATGTTTTGTAAGGTCTTAACAAAAGGTTTTGTAACCCTTAATAATTGGGTTTTGCTTCGTATGTGCTCTCTCTGTAGCTATATCTCCTTTACTAGCATTATAATGGCTGTTACTGTTAATATTTAAGTATTTTATGACCTCAATCGTTAAGTTCACAACCTCCAACCTTCCATGGAGAAAAAAAACTTCCACCATTTAACCTTCTAATCAGTCAACTAGATAACAACACAACTGCAGGGCTGGGTGAAATACTGCTGTATAGGAAATAACAGAGGACATAATAGATTATAATTGATTATAGCTTGACATCAAGTTTTTAGCTATAGACTTATCCAGAACTAAGCAAAATAATTATGCTATACTTTTTATATGTTAAGAGTGCCAGATCAGGATTTGAGAGAAAAAGGCAATGTAGTATCTGCTAAAAGATAAATGATATGGTGTGTGTGTGTATATATGTATAATAAATATACATATATATACATGGGTTAGACAAAAAACTGAAACACCTGGTTTTAGACCACAATAATTTATCAGTATGGTGTAGGGCCTCC
>WMED01010976.1:0-15490 GCA_019650415.1 Pipa parva | reverse complement strand
ACGAAGTGACTTGAATGGTCGCGAGGTCAGGCGAAGCGATTTGAATGGTCGCGAGGTTAAATGAATTTGGGTGACTTCACTACTCGCGAACTGATGTATCTTTTCCATTACTTTGCGTGAGTGTGCACAGGTACTTCGACAATTGCGGAGTGTGTCGAATTAGCGAATGCGACTAGCTGCGATGCTGCAAAGCACTTTTTTGCCTTCTCCAGATCAGAGTGGTGAACTAGGGGGTTGATGGCAGGGCTCCAGGGTTGACAGCAGGGCTCCAGTGTTGCGTGTGTTGACAATTCAATGAAAAATGAGAATGGTGACTGCGTTTGATTTACAACATGACATAGGAACAAGATTTTATTAGTAATACATGGAAAATTCACTGAATAGTGAGTGGGATAGTGGGAGACTGACGTCACCTCCCTTCATTCATCACTCCGCATGACTTCGCATCCTCCTCTCTCTGCCCAACTACACCATACTGAGCATGTGTCAGAGATCGTCGCCACCCAATTTTTCGCCAAATGTACTTCGCATCTTTATTGGGGTGCGATGAAAAGCGAAGTCGCGACTATTTTGATTCAACAACTGGATTTTTAGAGATATTATTTTTAATTTTACTTCATGGGGCCTTGAAGTGGTGAAGTAAAATAGATGAATACTCGTTCGTTTGTAGGATTTTCAGTTAAATTAGACATTTCCGTTCACGCGCACACCAAATATTGCTAAGTTCCCTTGTGTTCGCGACTGTTGCAGTCGCCCGAACTGTTCGCACTACTTCGGACTTTGGAGAATTCCCCCCTATAAGTCCATATGGGTAACCTGAATTTAGTTTGTTGCATGTCCGCTGCTCCAAATGGGCACATAAAAATCATGTCACCCCTAACAACAAGTAAACTATTGCATATATTATCAACTTGTTTCTCTCTCTCTCTCTGCTCTACTGGGTACTCTAATCTGTCAAGGAACCCTGTGGGGTTTTAACCTTTATTTTTTTTTCTCTTTCTCTCCCTTGCACAGTGCATGTCTATGAAAACACAAATATTAGCATTTTGGACAAAGCAGATGTCAATATGCATTGCTTAACCTACCAACACTTGTCTGTGCATTGGCCCATACACCAGAAGCTGAACACTAAGCACAATGTGCCCAGCTTGTTAAAAAAACATAAACATATGAAGAGTTTTATGTATCTGTTACAGAAATGTGTGGCTAAAAAATGTTCAGCAGTAAGGTAAATTATTTTATTTTTCTTACCAAACAATTCTTTGAAAGATTACAAACATAGATGCTGTAGTACTTTATATAACAGTGTGGATAGCTGAGATTTGTGCCAAGTGTCAGTAAAATATACAAAATTCCCTTAACAGAATTTATATAAATGCAGATGGTGAAGAACAACTAAAAATATGAGTTTTAAATTAGACTAAACTGATAGCAAAATTATGACATGATGCTAAGGTGTCCTTTTGTGTCAATATGCATATTTATTATAATTTATCTACAATAAGCCACCTCTATGCCAGACTAGTGAATATGCACAGTTGATTTTGATATGTAATAGGTGAATTGTGTTGCAAATTCATGAAAATGTAATCTTTCATTCATAACCCCCTGAATGTGGAGGTTTAAAGTTTATTTTTCATAATTTGCTGGTTTTATTAGAAAACTGATAATTTTTGCAGGATCTAAACCATTCTAAACAGTGTTGGTAATCCAGCTAGGCATCACACATTAAAGGGTATCATCAATAATGCTAATAGAATGAAAAGTATTTACAGCTTCTTCATTGTGTAATGTGAGCTGTCCAGTTCCCCTCTTCATTCCAGAATTCTGGATGGTCAAAGTGCACTGTGATAGCAACAGACTTTAAGCATTTTACAGGGTGCAATTTGTACCAGTCCCTGCCCTCCAGTTTGTAGGATAGCACTGAGATGCATACACAGTGGCTTTAACACAGTTATAACTTCGTCAAAAAAACCCAGCACTCACACTGACTGACTCCTTCTGGCACTTAATTAATGGTCTATGTTTAAGTGGCAGAAGATGCGAAACACATCAGATCAGTGTGTCTGCGGTCTTGCTGATCTTGCACAGTAGAGCTTTGAAGCCATTTTTGTTTTGATATCGTCTTTACCACAATAATAACTAGCCAAAGTAAAGGGACAATGGTCTCAATCCAGTAAAAGAATTGATCATTTAATGTGGCAATGGAGCAATGACATTTGCTGAATCTTTGCCATAACCAAACCATGTAAAGCTCAACAAATACAAAAAAACATTATAATTAAATACCTAACTACTTAATGCTCCCTATTAAAATAACATACTTTGTTTTTTGTTTTGCATGGCTATAAATTGTTCAAAGTTAGACTCAAAAGAAATATATTCACTTCAACAATTAATTTCCTTATAGGCTGACAGAGAAGGCTTCAGGGATATGTAGAGATGCACAGCAAATATATTTCATTGGAGTGGTTTAAAATTCTTGGATGTGGGGCACATCTCCATTCATTGCAGCAATATGTAGAAGATAATTTGCACACATGCTTGCAAAACGTTTTTTATTGCACCATCAGTGTAAGCAAGGTACAGAAGCAATGTTTCAGGGGGTAAAACCACCCTTCATTGGGCAGAGAAGACCACCTTGTCTCATGCTTCAAGTGTTCATTGTCCAGGTCTTCACCCCTTTGTGAAATATGTTGCATACCAAAGTCTTTCAAGCTATTATTTTTACTGCAGCAAAATGTTGCATATTTCATATTAAAATGTAAATGAAGAATATGTCAATTAAATAAGCTTTAAGAGTGTAGGGTCTGGAGTTGATTTATAATGGGCCTATCATCAGGAAGGTTTCAAAAATGAAATAATGTAATATTTTATTTGTGTCATATTTACACAGTTAATACCGAAGTTATAGAAAAGAAACCTAAATGTTTTTTTTTTTTTCAGTAACCTCTCACCAGTCCAGACTTTCATTCTGAAAACAGAATTCAGGCAACATTGTAGGAAGGTATCCTGAATATTTGTTGGTGTAATTCAGTATCGCACTACCTAATTATTTTATTACTTTCCCTGTTCAGTTCCTATTATTACACTGCTTAGTAGCCCAAATAGTTACTCTGCTCAGTAGACCATTACCCATTAGCAAACTGAGATGCAATAAACCTGAGCCCCTCAGCCATATGAATAGCTAAATTGTGGTAGAGTGGGTTTTAACTCTCCTCACGCTCTCTTCTTTCTGATGAACACTGAGGCCTTTTCAATAAAGCAATTATTATGTCTATTTAAATAACGTGAATTTATCATGACTTGTAAAAACCACAGATATTAATTATTACTTTTAATAGCATTTTTGTCTAAATTGGTAAAAGTTGTAATTACCATTCCAGGTTTATCAACCCCTAAAAAATCACCTTCCAAAATGGAGAATTTAGTTCAATAGACCACAATGAAAATAAGATGAAAATGCCCTATATTTTCTTAAATGCTCCATAATAAAACATTGTAAGTAATTTTGAAATACATTTAAAAAACTATTTTAACTTCATTTCCATTCACTTTATTTGGCTTTCTGGGGGTCATTGTATGTAGGTATTCATGTATCTAAAATTAATTCAAAAATACAGGGGCTTGGTGAGTGTATTTCACCTTCCTGCTAACGGTTTTGGTTTATTGAAATTTTGGTGTTAGCGAATCACTCTAACATTTGAACATTTGCATATCAGTTCATCACTGTTGTCTCCCGGGCAACAACATTTACAACATTTGTATAGACAAAAGGAGAACAGCGCTTCCTCTAGGTGAAAGAAAAAAATGATGGTGCAGGTCACCCAATTTAAAGAACGATACCAAAAATTAGGCTACTCACGTTTTCCTTATTAAATGTTGAGCATTGGATTATTTAGGTATAATCCCAACCAATAGTCAGATGACAGGATCCAGCGTCAGGTGTACTACTACATTTTGACAGCTTCAAAAAACCGTGGTTTCATTCATCAAGAAATGGACTTTAAAAAATTATATTTTTACATTTTTTAATTCTCAGAGTAAAACAAATAAAGGTAAAAAGGGGTTAACAAAGTAGTAGGGTTGTAACTCCAACGCGTTTCGCCTAACAGAGGCTTCTTCATGGAGTGCAAATTGGCAAATGGTTGTCCATGTTTGTTACAGGGTTTAAATACTGTTTGGAGTGATTTCCCTCCAATTTTTGAACAGGAACCGGAAGTGGATTTGCAAGTGAATCACTTCCGGTTCGTGTGCTGTTGTATTCATCACACACATTCAAACATGCACAATGATCTTGTCTGTAAATGTATATGACATGTAATGCCCCGCATATGTATATAATAAACGTGCAAAAACTTTTTTAGAGCGTTTCTATTTCGGTTCTACTGGAAGCTGCCATCATTTCCGGTCTATGACCGATCTGGAACGCACTTGCTTTCCAAACACCGGAAGTGACATCACTTCCGGTTTGAGAACCGAGCTTGGAATGCAACCGCGCCCCAATTAGTTTCCGGTGTAGCGAAACTATGCTAGAGGAAGCGCTGTTCTCCTTTTGTCTATACAAGTCCTATCCGAATCTGTGCACTCGAGAACCAGCAGCTGATCTGGGATTCCGTTTATATTCAAGGGATTGAAGCACCTAAAGCGCAAGTGTTCCATTTCCTTTTGAATTAACATTTACAACATATCCGATTTTTTTCTCCTAAACATGAAATATTTCCATCATATCCTTTTTTCCTTCTAAAAATGAAATACATTTTCGAAAGATAACACTTCACTTAGTCAACGAATGGGGTTCAGTGCAGCTTGAAATGGGCTTGTTTTATGATGATCCAACTCATCTTTGCAGATTGCCATAACAATGATGAACCCTTTATAAAGGTCATCAGGGAAGTGAGAGGAATACTGAACTAGCAGAGATTTATGAAACAGACATGAATAGACACAGTGAGGACACCTAAGCTGTCTTATAGTGGTTTGGCTTTTATTGATAATCTTCGAGAGTAAAATCATTAAAAAATGTTCTACGCATCTCTTCCTATTGATAACAAACCATAAAATCTTTCCACGACTTGCCTCTTTTGATAGCTATACCTTCTGCAGCTTCTGATTTTAACGGGAGAAATCAAGATTTAGAGATTTTACCTAAATTTATCCTAAGTATTTAATGCATTTTATAGTTTGTTTATCATATAGTCCATAATTCTATCATGTCTCTCATGGTCATTGTATAAACTGGTTTTGTTATACTAGATTACCCTGTTATACTAGATTTTTTTTTCCCAAGGGCCTGTCCTCTTTAGGTAATCAATATTATTTATTTTCCCTGCAATAGTCTATCATTATTTTACCTGTTCTCATCTCTTCTACCCAAAATCAGGATTTCAGTAATGTATAGAGATTGTAGCATAGTTCTATCCTGCTCTAAGGAATGAAAATAAACAGTATAATATGTATAAAAAAGCACTAAATAGTGAATATTATCAGTGTAAAAAACTGTAATGATTATACATTGAGTGTGTGCTAAGTCCAAGTTTAGGGGGTTATACATCAAAGTCTGAACAGTCGCGTATATGACCATATTCTTGTTTATTCACGACATCTCCAACTCCACTTATTCAACAATCTCTGCAATGTGATGAATTCACGACCAATTCTGACGCTTACTCCAGTCACGGACTTACGGAGTTCTTCACCATCAATTTGCGTGCATGTGCACAGGTAATTTGGCTATTCAGCATGCGACGGAGTCTGTCGAAGAAGTGGATTCTGCAGGGTGTACTGCTCTGAATTCAACTGTTTGCCTTCGCCACAAAAGAAGGGGGAATTATGGGGTTCGATGTCAGGGCTCCAGTGTTGTTTAAGGCAACTATTCATTCAAAACGAACAATGGTGACTGCGACTAAATTAGTCTACTACTAAACATGAACTAGGCACAGACATAGAAAAATAAGTATATTTCACTTATATACAGTTGGTGGGATATGATTAAACTGACATCACTGCCCTTCACTGGAGGAATTCTCCCCACTCCGCATGACTTCGGTGTCCGATGCTGTCTGCTGCTTCATGAATAAGGAGAAGTGAATTCGTGACTTGTTAATCGTATTGACATAAACAGATGCAGAGATACTACGCAAAGCAAATTCGGACTTTGATAAATAACCCCTGTTTCTAATATGCTCAAAAACCTTATCAGCCAAACTTCTCTTTGTACGTCCTATGTAATGCAAATTGCACAGACAAATTAAAACATATATAACATATGTACTTTTACAATGATAAAACAAATTAAACACTTTCTCTTTGAAAATGCATATTTGTAAGCTTTTTTTCTCTATTTATTGGCAGCAGGAACATCTGCTGCCACCACATTTAAAAGTACCCACCAACCCTTTGTAGTTAGAAGTAACACTCTTATTAACCAAACTTCCATTAAAATTAATTTATATCAATAGAAATAGAATTCATTAATATTAATAGAAGTTTGATATTCTTAACATTATCCTTCTACACTCTATGTTTATTTGCAATTTATTTCTACAAACTTTGCAAGAATAACCTGTTGTTTCAAAGACTGAAAATATTAAAAGGATTTTATGCTATGGAGGTTTTCCTCTCTTTTATGTACCTGATTTAATTACACCATTCCAATCCTTCAGTCTGATGTGAGTCAAGGTTTCATACTCCTTGATGCAAGTTTAAGCTACTGTTTGGAGTGCACTTGATTGGATATTAGAGATGCTCAGAATTATATATACAGTATTTGGGGAGCATTTATATTCACTTTAGGTGTAGTGTTTGGCATTTACACTCACTATATGTTTTTGGAGTTCCTTTCTTTTCTTCATTCACTTATTTTTTTGCACTATCTTTTTTATCTTAGAATATTATTGGCTATTGGGTTTTCTTTTTATATTGATTTGTTGTTTTACACCGATGAGGTACTATTTAGTGCTTTTTTGTACGCTTTCTTTCAGATTTTTTCTTTATTGGATTGATTTTTTTTGAGCGTTCAAGGTACATGCTCTTTAAGAAGAACAGCACAAGATTCATTGAGACTTTCCTTCACTATATGAGTTTGTACTTTTTACTTATTTATGCTTTTTGTTTTTTTCTATGCTTTTATGTTTTTAGTGCTTCTGCTTTTTGACACTTCTTTTTGGAGTTTTTGTTTCAGTATAATATGTATGCTTGACTTGTAATATGTAAAAAGACACAACATTGGTGCATGAAATGGCACATAGATGTGCATGATGAGAACATAGTTCTACAACTTTAAAAATTACTTGTCAGAATAAATGGAGTTGTCAAACTGCAGTACAAGAAAGATTATCAAAACTGGGGTTATTCTGTTCAGAAAAAAAGATGATTTAGGAGTGCCCTGATAACCATGTATACATACTGTATATCAAGGGTAAATACAGAAATCTCTCTCATGATCTATGTATATCAAGGACTATAAGTATAACAAGGAGGCAACCTCTACATCTACAGGAAAGATTCTGCACCGACATAAAAGGGGATTCTTTACTTTAAGAACAGAGAGGCTATGAAAACTTCTGCCTGAAGAAATTGCCATGGTTGATTCAATTAAAAGATTTGAAAAGGGGCCTGGATACCTTTCTTGAGTATAGAAACATTACAGGTTGTGGGTACTAGATTAATAGAGTTAGGTTCTAGGAAGGATTTTTTATCTAAGATGAGGATAAAGTGGGATTTTCCTCATGGGTTTTTTCTTTGTCTGGATCAACGTTGCAGGATAATAGACTGAATTTGAATATTAATGGTTGGGGAATAATTGGGAGAAGAAGTACCAAAAGGCCATAGGACTTGTCCTCTGTTCTCAACAATGGAGTATGTTCTGTGGATATTGGCATAGCAGCAAAGGAAAGGCATTAATGTTTTCCACAAACCATGCACCACTGGTGAAGCATAAGAACAGGTATGGAAACATCTCATCAAAGCCAGTCATACCCCAGAGGTTTGCTGGTTTTGACAAAAACAGAGATCCTGATAGCTTGTGTGCCTCTCCAGGAACAGAAAAAAAAGACTGCTCAACTGCAGTGTCAATGGTACAAACCCATTTATTGCAGTGTCAAACACACAAAATCTTTGTGATCCTCAGGTGATCCTCATCTTCCTCCACAGACTGAGAGAATGACTTTAAAGAACCCATGCATATAAGTAACCATCCCTCAATTAATCTACATATTACCACTAATAAGAAAAAACTTATTTGAGTGGAATGCTACACTTTTAACTGGTTTGTTGATATTTACTACTCTTTGTAGCAATTGAATGAATTGTTGCATGTTACTTGGTTTTGTAAACAGACATTTTTCACTCTACACCATTTTTCCTAGGTGGAATATGGTTCCCAAAGTGGCCAAACTGCTCCATACAGACTTTGTGCCCAATCAGCACATCTTAATAGGCAATAAAGGTACATAAAATACATACAACTGAATAATGTGCTTCGCTGTAGCTACCACATCCCAATCCCCATAGTCCCAATACAACTTGATAGATGAATATGCAATTCAAAATATAATGCAGTTTATGGTTTCACACATTTAGTTCATATGCACTAAGGCAATATATTTAGTTAATACTACACTTATGTGCAAACATGGTTAAATAGAAACTCAAACTGTGTGATTTACCCATAATTGATTGCTTTCGGATAGTGAATAAAAACGGCGCAATAAGGTTTTCTTAGGATAAACACGATGGACCTGTGTTTTTTTTAAATTTTTCTAAATATGTTACTATGTAACTTATATCATTTATGGATGTTTAGCTGTAAGTCAATACTCCAGAAACACTGTTTTATCAGGTAACTAATAAAGCAATCAGTATGAATGATTGATCTATTAAGGTTCAGAAAGTACAAAGTAGCCTGAATATAGGTTTGTCAGATTATACCTTAAAATGACAATGAAATAGAACAACACATGCACACCGCAGATGCATTGTCCATACATTTTCATATATACCAGATCAGGGCCGGTTCTTCATATGGGCCATGTGGGCCGATGCCCTGGGCGCAATTAACAAGGGGGTGCACGCACCGGCACACAAATGCACTGTGGGGTTTGACTGAAACCCCACAGTGCATTTGTGCGCCGGTGCATGTGCCCCCTTGTTTGAGTCAGTTTGACTGCGCAGTGCCAGCAGGAGTGGGTGGGACGGGGCGAGGGGGCGGGGCAGGGGGGGCACCCAAGGGGTGGTTCGCCCAGGGCACAAATCTAGCCAGGACCGGCCCTGTACCAGATCATCTCTTCCCAGGCATTTGGTGGGATTCTGATTTTTCCAGTCATCCATGTTAAAAATCATCATTGAAATTATTTTCAAATGACATGTTTGCAAGTATAGATGACATAAAACCCTGACTTATTGAAGAACCCCTTTTGGTATCTAATTTTTTCTAACAGGAACTACAGTAAAGGTATCCACACCACCAGAAATATATGTATGGTTTTTTTTCTAAAGTATATTTTAATACATTTTATCAGTTACAATATGCTGTTGTTGGTTTGTTTAAAAAAATAACATATAAACAAATTTATTTAGTACTTCATTCAGTTCTGTAGCACAAAACACTGAAAACTCTCTGTTTTTTTTTTTGTTCTGGAAATATCTCTACATTTTCCATCACTTAACAGTAAAAGAAATTCAGCATGAGATCTCTGTTCAGTTTGTTTTTTTAAACATTTCTAAGCCTTCATGATACAATAGCGATACTGTATTATTCTGTGCATATTTAATGAAACTACTGTGTGGTTGCTTAACATTTTTTTTTATATATTCCAATTCAACTTGCAGAAGAAAATGAAAGCATCACTTAAGAAATAACTGTAGGAAATTCTATACATTTTATGTACCAATATATCAAAAAGTACAATATGCAAGCAAAAAAATATGTAGTAATTCATGGATGACTTGTAATGATAATGCATTGCTTTTTACAGTGATGTCATAAAATATGTTCCTTCTCCCACTTTTTAGTTACAAGATTGACAATCATCCCCCCTTGCATCTTATCCTGCTAGTGTTGACATAATGACATCTGCTGACAAAAAAATAGAGAGCCGTCATACAAGAGTCTAAAAAAACAATATTATGGGTGAAATGTACTAAAATTGAAAAGTATTTTTTTGCCCGAATAACAGCAAAAAGGTCAAAGTATGTTTTGCCTTTTTTGCCAATTTTTTTGCCAAATTTTGGGGTGGAAAATAGGCAAAAAAAGGTAAAAAAACATACTTTTTGACCTGTTTGCCTGATTTTTGAGCAAAAAAAAAATCCTTTTTAAGTAAATTTTGCCCTAGGTGTGTTCCTTATTTCAGCTGATTATATAAAACACAAGTCAGGACAAATGAATTTCTTATTGCCATTTAATCACGCTACTCATTTTTTTTCTCCTCTGCATGTTTTCAACAAATAGAATTGAAAATTAACAAAATCCACAGTTTTTTTATTTTAAAAGTGATCTACTACCAACATTTCAAGTAATTAGTCATTTGAAAATAATGAACAAATACAGGTCAAGGTACTATTTAGTGAAGACTCCCATCCCCAACTTTGACACCATGTCCACTGTATAAAACAAAACATCTGTCAGCTCATGAAAAACAAATGATTGGGATATATCTGCAATCAGTAACTCCATTCTTCTTCAAGTATCCAGTAAATTTTAAAATGTACTTAAAAACTAAGGAGCACTTAGTGGCCAGCAACCAAATGACAGCAAATGCCTTTGCGTAGCAGGAGCATCGTGTTGAGGGTAGAAGTGTCTTTTAGCCTACTTTTGTAACGGCAGTGGAATGGGAATTAAACACAGTCTTTTTTTTTTTTTTTTTGTAGATGGAATAAACAATTCTCTAAGTAGCATACGTATTTGTTTTCTAACTGTGTAAAAAGAGATCTTCTCTGAAATCAAAATAAATAGTTAAAAATTCATCCTAAAAAGTAAAAACAAAAAAATGATATTATTAAACATTACATTTACAATACAATGCATATCAAATAAAATCAAAGCTCAGTTTCAAGAAAATCTAACATTCTTCTTAGGCAAAAGCAGTGATGGACCTCCAGGGCTGGACTGGCAAACGGGCATACCGGAGAAATGCCCGGTAGGCCGACTGTCCTCAGGGGCCGATGCTGGCAGCTGTAGCACTTCACCAGCTGGCACAACGGCCAGTGAAGTGCTCACTCTGGTTAGGAGGGGGTCTGATCATGTGCCCTAAGGCACATGACGTTGACTCATGTGACCCGATCAATTACACAGCACAAGAAGGAAATGCAGCTCAAGAAGCAGGAGGAAGATTTGGAGCCACAATGCCTGCTGGATGGGGTAAGTGAAGCCCCCCAACCCACCAATGATACCCCTGGACCCCCCTATTGACCCCCCGCCCCAGATCTGCCCCACAGCCCCAGAACCTGCTCTCTCAGCCCCAGATCTGCCCTCACAGCCCCAAATGTGCCCCTCAGCCACAAATGTGCCCCCCTGCATCCCAGATGTGCACCCCTGATGTGCCCTCCCAGATCCTGTGCATAGTTGTTTCTGATTTAGTTTGTTTTGGGGGGTTTCAAGTTATTATGTGAAAATATACTGTTTTTACTCTGCATTTTTATTGATTTGTCCCCAAATCTTCAAATTTCAAGGGGGCTTGCATCCACAAATCTGCGTCCACAGCAACATGCTTGGTACTCCTAGATAGCTGAAGGTGGGTACTTTTAAAGAATATATACTTTGTGGGGGGTATTCATGAGGCAAATGGTAGTTTATCCTGAAAAACTGCAAGGTATGCATAATTGGTTGATTTTTTTCTAAAATATTGTAATGCACTCATTTCAATTAGGAGTGTCTCCTGGGCAAGAAAGGTTGTCTTTTGATACATTTGTGGTATCATTGTAATAAGGAGGAATGGGGCTTTTAAAAACAGCATAGTTTTACCAAGAAACCATACTTTTTCTGTTAAAAATAGTGACCATAATAAGAGAAAATATTAATTTTTTTTTAACGTAATTTATGAATTTTGTTTTTTGCATGTTGCACTTCTCTGTAACCCCATAAACATAAATTACTAGTCAGTTGTGCTCCGCTAATTGTGAGGGGTCAGTCTAAGCCAAAAATGCCAGGGCCAATTTTTTGCCCCAGTCCAGCCCTGGACCTCTATAGGACACTGCTGGACTTGGAATGCCAAGAGATGCTATGTTTATTGACACACTCAAGTCACTGCATCCTGCATTACCTGATATCGCATGACAGATTGATTCATATTGTTGAATGAAATCTTCTTAAATTTACATACAAAATCCATGTATACTGTAATTCTGAAGTCTATTCCCTTTCCTCTACACTGATCAAACTGATTTAACAAGGTATGTTTATTTCATATTTACCTGTTCAGTTTAGTATTTCAAGAAAAAAGAAGATGCCATCTTAGGAATTACATAATATTTTTACTTTCTCTTCAAAGCTCCACGAGCTTTCTAAGGGTCACTATTGACAAACCATATCAGGGGCTTGTATCACCAGTTATTTATCTAGGTCAAATAACGCACAGCTACAAATAAACAATTAGCATTCATAGGTATAGGGGAACAGGAATAATGTGAACCGACCTCTGATAACTATGAGTAATTGGACATTATTAAATGGTTGTACATGTTGATAAAGTCCATTGATTATTTTGAATGGTCGCACCTGGAACTAATATGTTATGTTTAGTAAGTAATAAAGTTTGAAAATGATAAGGTATTTTACTGTTACTTTTCTACCACTGCAATGGATGTGTTAACTGCAGAGAAAAGTAAGCCCAATAATAGCTGAATTTAAAACATTAATGGGTGAAATTTATTAAACTTGGAAAAGCCCGTTTCAGCTTTTCTGAGTTTAATCGCGAGAACACCCTGAAGTTTCTCACAGTAAGTATCAGGAGATTTGCTTCGATCGATAATTGCCGTGTGAAACTTTTTCTATTGAATTTATCCATGGAAAGCGTAGCCATAGCTAAGGGTGAAAGTTGGTAAACTCAGAAAGACTGCACTGGGTCTTTTCGAGTTTATTGAGAGAAATCATTTGTTTCTAGATCAAGTTTTTCAATCCCAATTTTTTAAAATTTTCAATGGAAAGGTAGCCATGCTACTAATGTAAAGTATGGCTACCTTTCCATCAAAAAAAAATTGGAGAATCAAGATCGAAATACTCGATCTTGAGATCTCAAAAAATCTCATGAGAACAATGCGAGATTTCTCTCGGTAAACTTGAAGTTTAATAACATTCATCCTAATTCTCAAATTTCCTGATCTGGCTTGAATCTCTTATGTAACACTACATAAATTCTTCTTTCTGGCTGTTCAGCTACCTATAGCAATTTACTTTTCTGAACATTTATTTTTAAAAAATCCAAAATAAACGTAAAATAACATCTAGAATATAAATCATGCAAGTCACATTACAGTAAATGAGCTGGTGGAATGTTGCTGGCTGTATTGCTAGTTTATCATGTCTATAAAGACAAGAGGTGCTAAGTCAGCAGTATGGAATAATGTTATGGCCCTACTGATAATACAATAATGGTGTTAGTCATGGCATAAAATAAAGTTAATGTTATTTATTTGCTTACCTTGAGTTTTCAATTCATACCCTAGTTGTGTTGTATTCTTGTTCATGTTTGTTTAGTGACCCAATGAGGCAGAACCTGGAATGTTATGGCTATTTCACTCAATATGTTTGCATAAAAAGAATGACACAAAAGTAGCCAATAGAAAATCACAGTGACATGCAAGAAATATTAAATGAACAGAATAACTGTTTTTAAGAGGTAAGTGAGTTTAATGCAAAGAAAGTATGTAGTGCATGTAAGCAAACACAGAAGCACACTTAGTATGCATGCAATATAAACACATACACAGAAATATCCAGTGATACAATGTCTCAGAAATGAGTTCATGGCTTTTCTTTTATATGGGGGTTTCAAACTAGATTTTAATACAGGCATTTCATACTATAAACCCTTTCTTAAATAGAATAATATATAATAAAAATAGCTTCTATTTTAATTCTATTTAATAAATTGAAAAAAAAATGCAAGTTTACGTTTACATGCTTGTTAACACAGGGATGTCAATTATCTTCGCTTCTAATGGATGTAAAATAAATCCCCCAGGTGACTGTGCATGCTGGGAATTGTATTTAAAACAAATTCTAAACTTGGAGAAGTTTGATATTCCTGTGTCTAGACATGGCAAATGTTTACATATTAAAAAGCATAACTTTTAAAGCTAATAGTAATTCGCTAAAACTAATGTGAATATGGATGCATTGCTCTATGTATATCAAATTTATTGCTACTTTAGATTCATTCATTGTTATTTTTTCATGTTACTGAAAAGAGTACATCTCTACAAAGAACAAGTGCCTGTTTCTGACTGACCTAAAGCCATAAAGTTAAGGGTTTAACACAAATAAATAATGGTCAGAAATTCATGATGAAAGTAAAAAGGTTAAAATAAAAGAGAGAATGGAAGGTAAACATTTAAAAGTGAGAATAAGTCCTTAGGACAGAGTCTTCATCAAAAATTTATGGATACTGACCGCTGGACAGCTTTTTCATGTCTGGACAGCCTATGACTTGTGGTGGGAACATCCTCAATTTCATCAATGTCACATGTGTCTGTAGCATCTTGTGAATAACTATGCTTCATCACAAGGATGTTTCTCCTGTTCATTGGCTTAATGGGCAGGCTTTGCGTATCTGGTAGTATAGTGGCATCCCTTGTACTCAAGTTACTTCGACTTCCCTTAATGCTAGATATTTGTGATCCACAGTGATGGTCATGAATGCATTTTGAAGATGATCTTCTTAATTTATGGTAATTATCAAAATCATCTGCAACATCTGTAATGTCAGCTGCAGGCTCTGTGCCTCTGATGGTGCATAACTCATAATGAGGGGGTTCAAATACCTCCTGGAATACTGTTTGGTCAAAGTCTGTTTTCCTTTGGACAAATTTTTTACGAGGTTGTTTTATCTGTACTATAACAGATATAATGATGAGGATGATAACAATGCAAGATGAAACCCCAATCACTGTCCCACTTGTATTGGTAAGCTGATCCAAAAGATTTGATTTTCTTTTTTCTAAATAAAAAGGACATAAAATAGAACTTTATTCATTTATTAAACGTTAATAGCCAAAGCTATGTTAATTTTATAGACAGCTGGTTTAAAAAAATTAAATGAGAACTGCATTTTTTAGATTCTGTATTTCTAACAATTAATGTATAATATAAAATGTTAGAAAAATATCTGAAATACACAGGTATTATATTATATTATTATATTATAGATATTTTGAAGGCATTGCATGTTTTATCATTACCTGGTGATAAGGATTTTATTGTGAAACAGCACAGACATAGGGGCATATTTACTAAAGTCGATATCCTCTATATCGCTAATATCGCCAGATATCG
>WMED01010975.1:0-15490 GCA_019650415.1 Pipa parva | reverse complement strand
ATAATTTATTATTGATTTGCACGATAGTGCTGTTTGTTGCGCTTCTTTTCAGGGACAACCTATCCCAAACCTTTTATTGTACGACCTACAAAACTGTATGCAGTGTTGGCATATTATTTTCAATAGTAATAGATAACAACTCCACTGTTAATAAAGTTCCAATGTCAGCCCAAGCATACAACAAGTTCATAGAATTTATTAATATTGGTACAATGAGAGTTAATGCACATTTACCCACTTTGAGGGCAGGAATCCTCCCATGGAGACTGAACTAGTTTGTTGCCTGGTGAATCATCTCATGTCACTTCCTTCTATACAAATTGTATTACTGAATAGCATCCATAATTTTCCATTTCACTCTGCAACTGAAAACTTGGGCAATGCAAAGAGGAGGGGACTTAGGACCAAATCCTCATCCCTCTGAGACTGGGGATAATGGGTAAGCCATGCTGATAGGCTCCGTACAGCTTTCAAATGTGCATAAAGAATCTATGCTATTGACACAACATATTCAGTAGAGGGTGGAGCTACTGAAAATCCTGAAACAAACAGCTCAGCTGGCTTAACGTTAAGCCTAAAAGGGTTTAGCACACCAGGCAGCCTGTGACTTTAGCTACCCTTTAAGGCCATGTGCGTATGGCGCTACTTAGCAGCCCTGAACAGGAGTTTGTAATAGGCCAACAGATTAGATTAAGAGATTAGATTGAATAGATCATTTTATAACTTATTCTATCATTTAAAATGTGGAGGTATATGTCACACGTAATCATTTTAAGTAGAATTCCTAGAAAGTCTTTTCATGACCCTTAAAATGGAAATAAAATGATTACTCATAGACAGCACCGTATGCAACTGCAAAAGCCTGAAATAAAGACAACAATACATAGGGCTCCTTCCCAGGGCCTTTATAGTTAATTGTCTGTGTAGGAGAAAAAGAATATTACTATGACGGTTCTGTTCTTCCTTCAAAGAAAATAAGAGATAATATAATGCGCATTATATATAGTAAAATCTATGTAAAGTATACCATTTTCATTTTAATGTTACATGATATGTGTCTCAGGACTGTGCAGAGGATGCTCAACCAGATGAGGAAAAGTCTCCTTTGGAAATAGAAGGACATATTTCAGCTCTATTAATATTGCAGTATATAGTGCTGTGACTGACTACTGAGTGGGTTCAAATATGATAAAAGATGTATCTTGTCCCATTTGCAGTATGAATGATTATGAGACATGTCTGTGAATCATACCAGCACAGGTGCCCACACAGAGCTTCATTTCAATTTAGATTTAACTAATTCCTTCGCCATCTGTGCATGAGTATGGCATATATATAAACTGTTAGAAAAAAAAGCTATTTAAAGAAATACATACTTTCTGTATAACTAAATTAAATTTGACATTTCCAACCCCCTGCCTTGTAGCTGTTGTTGAACTACAGCTCCCACCATCTTCTTTATAGCCTTAATTATTCTGGTTATCGCTGGTATATAGGGTTACTAACAACTTACATTAATAACTGTTATGCATAGGTGGAGAATAATGAAGGAACTCTTTGTCTACTGAAACAATACCAGCTTCCATTTATCACTATTTAATGAAGAGTTCTTATCTACTATAATCTCCCCATATCAAACTATTTATTCATTGGTTCTGCACTTGAGATATAGCTAATGCCAGACTGTGTTACATCTAAACTTGAGGGGAACTGGCTTACTATATTACTGTTATTTCTGTGCTAAAAACCCATTTACTGTTTGCATTGTCATGTACCCCTAACACAGAGGCGGCTGCAGTAACCTTTGGCCGGCAGGGTAAAAAAAAAAGAAAGTGCTAGGGGCGCCCCCCTGGGCAGGAGGCGCGCCTAGCATTTGCCTACTCTGCCTAATGGCAGAGCCGGCACTGCCCAAACAGGACCATTTGAAGGCCAAAAGTCAACCATGGCTACAGCTTTTAGATTGATCAATTTCCATGCCAATTGCTCACTAACTCAAACCCCCAATATACTCTTCATACAGGGTGCTATTAGTATTTATAAGTGGGTGATATTGGGAAGGCGGAGAGGCACTTGTAACATTGAAAAGATTTTTAACAACCCTTTGTTCCAGCACCTCTGCAACAGTCACCCTAAGGAATAATGCTGATTGCAAATTACATTACTATTGTCTCAGTTATTAAACACTGAAGTCAACACAAACAATACTTTTTTACCTCTTAGCTATTTTTTACAGCACAGTATAAACTAAAGTTTCTGACCAGTTTTCAGTTAAAATTTCCTCAAGAAGACAATGGACTAAATTATCATGGGGTGTAGTATGCCAAGACAATTATCAATTGATGAAACAAACAGTGAGGAAAGCACAACACATTTTTGGGCGCTTATTCATGAAAGTGCGCTACATGGGATCTCAAGGCACTAATAGTCGCAAATTCACTACTCCTTATTTACCAAGTGGCTGATTTCCTTACCGAAGAAGCAAACGGTATTGGATGTTTAGCACAGCGTATTACATTAAACAGTAATAGGATCCACCAGTGTAGTGCTGTGATGTCATCCTCACAAAGTCCCATTAGCTGTATTAAGTGAATATTACATCCCTTTCTATGTCACCATATCCCTAGTTCATGTTTTCACTTGGTAACAGTCTTTATTGTGACTTTTGAGTGAACAGTCATGTTATGCCATACCAGAGCCCTGCCATCAACCCTCTATTTTGCCACATTGATGTGAGGAAGTAAGACCAGTGGATGTGACACAGCACAACTGGCCACTTCAACAGAATCCTACTCATGATGGACATCCAAATTATGTGTGCGTGCACAGCAAAGTGGTGTGAAGAGCACACTTTGCAGAGTCCACGACTTTCAAATACAAATTAAATCATGAATTTGCCACATTGCTGAGTTGGAGAAGAGCTGAATGGACCTGTAAATAACTGTTCAGACTTTTATTAATAAGCCCCTTTATTTCTTTGCTTGCACTGGCACCTTTTGTGTAATACAAGCTTATATAAAGAATCCCAGTCACTTCCATCTGCTATAGGAGTAAAGGTGTCTACAACTGACATCCAATGCAAATGGTCATTACAAATGTTAATACTCCATTATTAATGGAGATGTGCTGAACTCGTAAGGTTCCATTTACAATTGTAGCAATTTTGTTGTTTCTCAGCTTGCAATGAAACCCAATACTGTTCATTCACATGAAAAAAGGTTTAGTCACAAGCTTGCTACTACTGCAAGACAGATGTGGGCAAGCCACAGCATTGTAGCTAAACACCCCAATTAGAGGCATATTTATGAAGGTGTAAACATTTTTTACAATTTTGTTTTAATCACGTGCTAAAAAAAAATTAAAACATTAAAATTGTCTTTATTTGATTTGTTCCAGTTTTAGCATAATGTCCCATAGTAAATGATGGTTTATGTCTGGGGCAGTGAAATTGAACTGAAAAATAAAATATACCTCTTTGATGATTATATCTATCATAATGATGAAATGAGTAAAGGAACATCAAAATCACAAATCCAATGGCAGTACAGCTTAATAAACCTCTGTGAAGGACTGCCCCATTTGAGGAGTTCCCCTAATTATCTTAGCAGGCATTTGTTTGTAGCTCTTTGAATGAAACGTGGTACATTTTTGGGGGTGGAGCTACTTGCCCCATTTAACGTCTTCATTACAGCTGATGTATGTTTCCAGGATCAGTTGAGGTGTGTCCTCATAGTGAGGTATAATACTGTAGGAAGACCCTATTAAAGTCATATGCCAGAGTGCTGGAATAATAGAGGAGGAATGCCAGGAATGATAGTATTATCTAGAATAGAAAATTCAGTTTTGTACAGTTTGGGCAAGTGTAAATGTTGGTAGAGTACAGCATGAAGGCTTATTCATTTCATGATGTGACATTTCCAGTCATTTGATATACGGTCCCTTGTGACTATTACACTAGTACTTTCTCTTTATAAATTGATGGCTTGTCATGAATGGCTGCCATTGTTGCTCTACCTTAGCTTTTAGCTTTGTAAAACTAGAAAAGGGAATGTTTCAGGTGAGTTGCGAGTTTCAGCAAATGTCAACTTCGTTTTCACCACAATTATTGCAAATGTTTGCAGGCCTCTGATTCTTCCAAAGTACTACAACAGCACTGGGCAGTGTCTTTGAACGCTTAGCTGAAAATTTCTTCTCCAAGTGCTTATTTTTTTCGCTATTGCTATGACTATTCTGCAAAATTGGTTGTTTTTTTTTTATACTTGTAATTAAAACTAGGTGGCAAATAAAAAAAGAAAGCTGTTTGTTTACAGGCTTTAGTGTTCCTTTAATAGAACAGCTCAGACTAATAAGAACTAATAGCAAATTACTTCTTTATAGAAATACATAGCTGAGAATTATACCTTGCAGAGATGTTTACCATTAAATACTGTCCTAAAGGATGGGTTTTCGATTAGTGTTCATACTTCAAAAGTGGTAATCTGGAAAATTGGTCTAGATCAGGGGTGGGCAATTAATTTTCCCTTGGGGCCAAATGAGAAATTGGAATGGTCTTAGAGGGCCAGACTAATATACTTTCCAATTTTCATGTGGCCCTATGGGAAAATTAATTGCCCACCCCTGCTGTATAGTATATACCATAGAGCATAACAAACTGTGCTGCCCCCTCCTTCCTACTCCCTACCGTCTGAAGAAGGGGGTACTATCTTGGTACTCACCCCCCCTCCCTGTCCCTACCTCTTCCCTGTCCCAGATCCATGCGATCTAGCACTTAGCCTTAGTAGAGGAACACTGTAACGCTAAGGCTAAGCGCTAGATCAGATGAAGCAGGGACAGGGAGGAGGGAGGCAAGCATGACTGCCTACCCCATGGCCCAGCCCCGTCACCCAACCTTGGCAGAAGGGAAAGGTAAAAAATGTCCACCGATTTGGCCCACAGACTGTAGTTTGCCCAACCCTGGTCCAAAGCCTAATGTTTATGGAGCTTTGAATCATTTTATTGTTTTGGAAGGGTCAAAACTGATAAGTTGAGAAATATGCAAAGTCTGACTGGCCAACCAGAGAACCCCAGCATTAATGGGTCCTGGACAGGGCCCAAAAATTGCACTGGGCCTGGGCCCCCGAAAATCATTGGAACCTATCATTTATTATAACAGATCTGTTGTGCGTTTGATAACACTAGATATTTTGTGAATAGATGGTGGGGCCTTTGGATGAGCTTCTCTGGTAAGGCCATGGTGGCTCAGTATGACACTGGATACATGCGGAACATTCCATTGGTTTTATGCAGTCGAAAGGTTGTAGTCAGAAACATGTATTTCACAGGTTAAGATTTGTAAAAAAGCTATGTTGTGAACCAGTGGTTGCCATAAATTCCATTTTAGGGCAAAATTTACTAGATTCGAAAAGGCCGATTTCACCTTTTCAAGTTTACTCCCTGTAAATCTCGCTGTTCGATCAGTAAATATCGATCAATATCTTTTGACCGATTTTTACCAATTGAAACTTTTCGATTGAATTTTTCTATGGGAAAAGTAGCCATATAGTACTTTACATTAATGCTTTGGCTACTTTTCCATTGAAAAATCCGATAAAAAAAAGTCAAATCGTAAAGTTTCTATCTGTAAAAATCGGTCATTTTACTACAAGGAATAAATCGGCCTTTTCGCATTTTGTAAATTTCGCCGTTAGTGTGGAACTACCAGCCACTTGCTGCAGTGCTCACCTGTCATCAGTTCATGGATCATGGCTGCTGAAAAATGGACACATGCATCTAAACTAAATACCAATCAGCACAGCATGTACATTCCATATGTGTCTCATTTCAAATACATTACCTAAGAACCTTACATAAAGTCACCATCTCAATACTTTACAGCAGATAGAAATGACCTCTAGCACACTCTACTGTATTATGTTTTATGCAATTTCCCATATAAACCAATGACTAATGATTAAAAATCTCTTTTAAGTAGCTATAACTTAGACAGGACTCACTACAAAATAAGACCAAAAATGGCATTGTCTATTAAGCAAACAGTAGGGGAAGTGCGAATAGTTTGATCTTGACTGATCTCTGCTTTCAGTACTAGCAGTGATATGGTAATGAGGACACTCCAGTAACGCCTTTACATTATATACCTCCAATTTATGTTCTTTTCTAGGAATAGCTTGCTTTCATATACAGAAGTGCTTTCTTTTCAGATTTTAAATTGTGCAACGCACAAGTAAATAGCTCTTCATGCAACACGTTACATGAAGTTTGTTTTCCCTCTTTTCTCTGAGTCTTTCTTTGTCTTCACTGTTGCTTTTACATCAACAGCATTATCCATATTTTTCAGCCGTAATTCTACTTCTTTTCCCTCTCCGCCTATTATCATTTTCCTCATTCTTCAACCCGCTATTCTTCACCTGTTCCCAGTCTCATCATATATCACTTCTACATGACCTTCTCAAACCATGCATTTTCTGGTCTCCGTGGTCTCATTATCTCTACTCTCACTTATCTGTCTTTAAGTATTTTTTCTTAACCATGTATTTTCCATTTGCTTTCAGTCTTTGGCCATTTGAACATTTATCTTTGAGGTTTTTTTTTTAAATATTTTGTGAGTTTTTTTGTTGTTTTTTTTTTTTTTGTAATGTTCCAAATAACTTCCTCCCCTCACTTCGTCTTTGAATGCTGTGAACTTTCCAGAATGTTTTAACAATGAACAAAATATAATGATACAATAGCCAAAGCAATATATCTGCTAACATCCACCCTATCTTGTAAATTCAGGTTGAGCTGAATTTGATTAGATCATTTTGTGCACTCGTTCTTTCACAGCACATACTTGCCATAACAGAATTAACTGGATTTGTTTTAGGTTTAAGAAAATAGTCACAAATATGAAGATTAGTCACTGCATATAAAACAGCCATATAACCCTCTTAAATGGGCGTACTCTACAAACAGTATTAGAGTGGGATTCTGTAAATATCTATCTGGTATTTTGGAATTATTCAGGGCTTACCTCATTTTCAGTGGACATTATCTATTTAACCAAAGACAAAATAACAGTATCTGTAACTACCACTGGGGCTGTATATTTTTTTTTAGCCAAGTGTTGTTCTCACCCTTAACTCGAATACACCCTGTATATCAAAAGTAACCACATAGTTACTTACATAATATAGAAAAATCACCATTTTAAAGGTCATTGTTTTGACTTATTATACACTGTGTAAAAAGCATATAGATTAAAACATCTAGCCAACTGCTTTAAGCTTGTGTAATCATTTACTTTTAACCAGGCTAACTCTGCTATAGTGTAGAGCCTTTGATGCTTCTGAGAAAAGCAAATTAATTTAAACGACAACTATAGTCAGATTACATCTTTACATATGCAGTACTATACCTTAGTGAGAAGTGTTTCTCCCCAGCAGATGTTTCATCTGAAGTAGAATGATTTATAACAGAGTACTGATAAACTCCAGCACCAGGAAATGTGTGTGTGATAAAACTGCAAAACATGAGAAGAAAATAGCTGTCTGACTTCTATTGGTTAAGCAGTGTGCTGACCTTTTGGCCACATCAGACATGCTTTGTTTACATTCCTGAAATACATAGAATAATAAATGACATTATAGCTCCTCCAATCAAATCCCTGCTAGATCGTGATTTAAGGGATCAATTTGGAGTAGCTATAATGTCTATCATCATTTAGCCCCGCCCAACCCAACTCTGGAAAATAAGGGCAGGCTGACAGGGAAGATGACCGAGAGAAACGCTGTTATAAAGGTACATTTTTTTTAATGCATATATATTTACAAAACATTTACTTCATTAGTAGAACTTAATTTAGTATTAGATTTTTGAGGTGACAGATACACTGTGATATCTGTGGGTAGAACATGGATTTAGAAGTGTATTTCTGTGTGGCACTATGCATTGTTGACAATGCCATTACATTAAAGGGTAAGAATGCTTCTGACATATGAAGATACTAATCAACTTTTAAAAGAAAGTTTTGTGCTATTAACTGCCTGTTTATTTTTGAAAAAAGATGCCATAATATATTATTATGGATCGTGCTCTTCTGGAACATATTTACTATACTCTTTGTTTACTATGTATTGGTTGAGGTTTCCTTAATGAGAATACTTTATGAAATATAACATTATAATGTTGAATAATAATGTCATTTTTGTACATTAAAGGAATTTTGACTCCCATCTTTTGGGGAACTTAATATATTTTTTTCATATCTGGTAAGCATTGTTTTAGTCGCATATGTATATATTAGTATATATTAGTGAGTAAGTGGCAGGTAGCAAAGTGCCTAATTGTAGAATGGAATTTTAAATGCATTTTGCAGTAAGTGTTGAAGAATATCTTAAACTGAATGAGAATAAATATATGTACGCATCATAGCTTATCCCCTCTTTCTTTTTTCACACTTCAGAGAAATTAAAAACCATCTCCGCTACTGCAGTCTCTTTTCTTTAATAGCAGTCTCTCTCTCTCTCTTTCTCTTCTACTGACTGTTTTCAGCATGTTACTGACATCTAAAATCTTTTATTTCTCTCTGATGCTGCCTTCTCTCCTGTTCATTACTTTCTCCAGTTCCCTGTCTCTTAGTGCATTCTCTTTCTATGGTGTGCTTAATGTAATAAACTGCAACACATTGACTACAAATAACTAAACTAAAGGAATACCTGATATTGACTTCCTCCTATAGCCTTCTCTATGACTGCACTGCAGTCCAATAGGCATCCAGGCTGAGTGATGAGTACATTCCGCTGTGCAGGACAACTGCTTTTACGCATTGGCAGGAATCAGAGCAGAATGGAGGAGTCAGGCAGTGTAATGGAAATGTGATAAAAATGATAACCCGCTCTCAATGCTAAAGAAACAGGCCCTGTTTTCATGTTACTAATATGACTCTCAAGTCTTAAAGAGTCTGACTAAGGATAAGTCCACAAGAAAGCTTTATTTTATAATATTCCACAGGGCAGTGGTGGTGAACCTTTTTATCAGCTAGTGCTGATGATGACATTACTGCCCCCCCCCCCAAGTGCAGGCGCTAATGAGTGACGTCACTGCGCCCGCGTCAGGGCAGAGCTTTGGCCATGGCTAGATCTTCCCTGCAAGTGAGCACTCCTTTTGAGTAGGTTGCAGATCCAACGTGAAAACTGTTAGGTCAAGATCACCGCCTATACTATGGAGTGCTCACTCACTGGGGGATCTGGGATAGCGGTTAGCGCAGCGGTGGCGACAATGTGTGTACCCACTCAGTGCTACTGCTGCCTAGGGTTTGCAGAATATAGGTGCCAATATATTTTTACTTTACTGTAAAGAGATGTAAACAAATTTCAAAGCTGCCCTCACTACAATGAATTATGGTTGGATAAGAAATTCAAAGTGCCACTTGTTCTCACCAGCTCAAACAAAACACATGACATTTCAGGAAAGGCCAGGTGTAAATCTAGGGTATATATAGACTATGTAGTTTAGTCTATAATAAGGCCAGTTTGCTGCATTGCTCATTGGCTCATTGCATAATGAAAAATGTGGATTCATCATTGTCTCAGCTGGTATTACTATTGGCACATGGAAAACAGATTTATGTGTCCACGTTAACTGATACCTGCTTCAAAAGCCACATGGCATTATCTATAAACACTGTTTTCTGGGGGAACCTGTTCTCCACCTGTTTCTCCACCTTTTTTTCTTTTTAACTCACAAAAGACAATTTGTCCAAAAAAAAAAAAAACATTTTTCCTCCACTGGGGAAAAATTTTCACATGACTTGCAGACGTCCTATCAGAAGAAGCGTCGGAGGTCATGGGTGGGGTGAGGGAGATGCACTCAGAATCACATCAAAGCAGCTGAAGAGCAGCATGCTAGCCGGAAGCCGCCGATTGCTGACCCCGGTTGTATAAATCATTCATCAATCATTTTATATTCTTAAATGAAAAGTGGAGTTTAGTGTAGAATACTTGATGGAATTATTTACAAATCAATACCTTTTGAATAAAGCTTCACCATCACCCAACCCGTCAAGCATCACCCATACTTGATGGCTCCCTTATTTTACTCTAATCCTCTAAAAGGTGTGATTTTTAAGTGGTAATGCCCCTTTACCCATACATAGTACATTTTTATATAGGATATATATATATTTATATTTTTGTAGATTACAAAGAATTTACTTTCATGCTACATACAATTGAGTACCGTAAAGTGTATAGTTATCTGTACGGCATATTCTCCTGTCAAACTTCAACCAACATAGTAAAAAGAAATATCCAGTCATGAGGAAATCCATTCAGGTGAGAATCTATTCCTGCAAACAACCAGTGAATCAGCAATGGAAAAACCTGCTTCAGTCCATTGACAACATGTTTTGGCACAGACCCACGGTGTAAAAATACATCAGCCTCACAATCTTATCAGGTGATAATACAATGTCAACAACATGATTTAATAGGCCAGTAGACAAGAAAATGCAGACGATTTATGTTCCAGCAGACACACCTTATGCTTATCATTTCCTTTGGCAATATTATACAAATAACTGATGTTACTCAATGCTCAGACGCAGACCGGGTGTGGCAAGAATGTACTCTACTGCCTTGTGAATAAAGCCACTGCTGCTCTATTGTACAGTGTATATAATCTATCTGGTTGGGAAATTGCATGTGAGTCAGAACAATTCACATTTTTCACCTTTTGTCACTGATTACTGACTGAGCCCTTCAAGGAAACGTTATCACAACCAGACGCATATTTTATGTGAATTGTAATTCTTATGCTTGTGTAATCATTCAGTTTCCATGGCAATAAGACTATCCTATTAAACAGTAAGCTGATGTAGGGATTCATGTACATTCACTTCGCTAAATGTTATGGTACTTACTGTTTTAGATGTTTGACATTGCTGTACCATGCCATGCTTTCCCCTGTAAATTTACTGGGTAAAACCTGATATTACACAGAGGAAGTAGTGTCCATGTCTGGCTTTTCCCAGGGAATTTGGGATTGGAGTGCTCATGTCTGGTCCATCCCTGAGTGTGAGGTTTGGACAGTGTTGAACGGGCCCACCAAAACACAGGGAATTTCCTAGTGGGCCCTGCTGGACTTTCACCAATATGGTATACTCCAGAGGGCAGTGAAAAATCAGGTAGAGAATTAAGAGGAAAAATGAAAATATTTTGATTAGTGAGCCTTTTGATTCCTGGTAGGCCCTAATAATCTTGACCAAAACTAGGTTTGGTGGGAAAGTCTCTCTTTGGCCCTCCACTAGAAAAGACCCTGCAAGCAGTGCAGGTCAGACTGGAAAGTTATATCACCTCAGAGATGAGTCAGGTCTCTATCAAGCAATACCAGCTCTTTACCCTAACAAGTATTTATAGCATGGCCTGCCCCTGAGTTTACCTGTTTGTGCCAGTATGTATGTATGTATATAGGAGATCATGTGGCACTTTGACCTATTCTGAACTACCTCATAACTGAACAAAGTCAATGCTAGAACGTAATTAGAATTACTCCATTCTCCCAGACAGGTAAGGGTAATAATTAAGGGTCCATTAACTACAATATTCCCAGTATGTGAGGTACCTATTCAGACTCTTTCCACACTAAGCATCTATGGGTTGATAGATCTTAATGAAAGACTATTTTTCTTAAGGGCTTTCTCCATAAGGGTGGGAACTGCTTAGATACCAGTTGCCACAGAATTTACAGGGCATATTCATTTATTGTGCTTTGGAATATGTGATAATGCAGTGGTCACAGACAATATGTGAATATGTGATAATGTGATAATAATTTGTGAATAGGTGGTAATGCAGTGGTCACAGACAGAAACAGAGACATATCTTTGTGATATAAAGAAATTCAGCCCTTTTATAAGCTTTTAAAAAGTGTGAAGACATTAGATGTGGTTTTCACTGGAAGTCTTGGAGAAAACACCTATCAAGGAGTGTGATGCTAAATAATGCAACAGTGTTCTGGTCTGACTAGTCAAATTGAAAATATTGACTAAAGGGTGAATACACCTGTCGAATTCACTTTGATACAATTTGAGTCACATCTCCAACATAGTCATGGATTAACTTCTCAAAATTGGCTAAGTGGAGAATACACTTGTCAAACAAGTGGACAGTGTGGTGATCACTGTCAGATGCGTATTGTGGCGTAGTCAGGCAGATACAAGTAGGATGAGAAGTCATGCAGAGTGAGGCAAATTCGACAAGCAAGTGAAGGGCAGTGATGTCAGTGTCACTATATCCCACTAACTGTATTCTGTCAATATTCTTTCTATTTCTATGTTTCCTTGTTCCAGTGTTGCATAAGGTAACTTTCACGTCATCAGTGCAATCCCTTTTGTGTGAAAAGGTCTTCACATCTTTTCAACACTGTATTCAGCAATGCTTTCTAAAATTACCTGGAAGTAGCCCAATTTCACAATGCCATAGAATGCACTTTTGTTACCAGTAAACAGAGATGATGTGATTTAAAAGACATTATTCGAGAGGGATTTTCCCATCTTCTGTTGTGTTTTGGCAAACTCCAGCTGGGATTACTAACTTTTCCCAGCAGTGTCGGCCTTGCCATATAACATCATTTAATAGAGATGGTGACAGATGGTGAAAGTTGAAAATGTTGCACTTTGTGTCTAAAGGTCAACTTAAATCTGTCTGGCAGTTGTACAAGGTGTTTTCTCAACCATCAACAATCCCATCTCACATTTATTCTTAGTTCAGACATCTCACACATAGATTTGTCTATCCATAATATACAATTCTAGATGTCCACCATTCAATATTTCTATTCCTTAATCCCTTTTAACTTTTTATTTACATTTGCCAAGGTCAAAAGCTAAAATTCTGTAATTGCATCTGTTGTAGGCAATTGTAACTGTTAAAGGTGACACTAGCGGTTCGTACTTATAGATGTGCACATACCCTGATATAAAAAGTAAACAAGACTAGCAACCTAGTTAAAGGCAAGGGAGAGAGGGAGAGGGTATGTCTAAAAAAAGTCAAATGGATGCCTCATGCTGTTACAAATGGAACCATGCAGGAGCTCAAAGTAATTTAAGATTAATTATGTTCTTATCTATCAATTTTTATTTAAAGTCTAATTCTTTCTTAAAGGACCAGTAACACAAAAAAAAAAGGAAGTTATTTAAAGCTATTTAGCATGGAAGTTATTTCAATACAGCACTTGTAAAAATGTCATCTTTGGAGTTGAATTCATTAATTTTAATGCCTCCTGTCTGTTATTATTTCTACTGATAGCAGCCATATTGTTAAACAGACCCCTAAAAGTCTGAGTGTATATATGTACTGTATATATATATATATATATATATATATATATATATATATATATATAAAATTATAAATGCATTTAAATATTCTTGGTGTTACTGTTCTTTTAAGGGCACTGGAGTAAAGGTGGAGGAAAATATGTATACGTGTAATACTCCTTTGCAGCATTGGTAATGCCTAATAAACTATGATTTTAAATGAATTATTGGTAACTTAATTAAAAAATAATATAGAAAACAAAATCATTCAGTAAGGATACCAGGTTTTTGCCTGTTTGAATAACTGTATGAAAACAAGTTAGTTTATGATAATGAAAGTGGAAAACACTATTCAAAGCACTTTGTTAAAAAAACAACACATTTTAAGATAACAATATCTATAAATTATATGTTGCGCTTTAATGGCCACTTGCATTACAACTCCATGGGGTAACTGCATATACCTTCACAGAAGCAGCAGTTGCGCTAAGTGAAAATGTGATGGTGCCCTTTAACAGTGGGCAGTCGATATTCCAATGGAAAGTGCATGTACCACTTCTCTTTGCCAAAATGACATTAATGGTGGCGACTGAAAGGAATTATATTTGCTGCAATACCATGTCTCTTCAATGGTATCACTCTAATTAAATGTTTTATTGTTATATTGCGTTTTTTTCTATTTATAGATATGTTCATATCTGACTTGTTCCGCGAATAAACTGTTACACTTAAAGTCAATGAGTACATTTATGCAATGTTCAGATATTGCTTTATGGAAATGCTTTAATGTTCACCTGTTCTGTCCTAAAATGACCTGGAGGTGATATCTTTATTGCGCACAAGCTTATCACTATCTAAATATTCAATACTTTGTTGTGAATCTAGTAAAGGGCTATATAATCTGATGGTTCACTGTTTGCTTTGTAGTAAATGACATGTTGTTTTGCCAAGACTGGTTGCTGTTAAAGTGTCCCCAAGGGGAACTGCAGCACAGTGAAATAATGAAAAACAGATCTTATCTGTACTACTCTGGGTCAAAGGTTGCAAACGTGCACTTGATATTTGATTTCTTCATTGTTTAAAAATCACATGCTATGACTAGAGACTACAAAGTCAAGGTAGACATATCAGATAGCATAACATTGATGTTTAATAGTCAGCCATTCAGCCACTTGGAATATTTATTGTAATAGGAGTACTATAAAATAAACACCTAAACATATGTCTAAATAAAGAGATATTTAATCATGGACAGCAAAATAAAGGATATAATCAGCATGCCCTTTAGCTGTAAATGTCAAAATCTCAGTGAGTCACTCTGCATTTATGTGTGTTTCGAAATCTTGTTCAAAGAAAGTCAGTAAATGTTTAACAGTAACAGAGCCTAGCTTAAATGACTTTGGGATACCAGCTTTTTCATGCTGTTAGTGTACACCTGTGTGTGCATTTCTGGGTGTGTTCTCTACTAGTTGAATGCAAGTAGGTGATACTTAGAGGCAAGAAGTTGTGCAGGGACTGCAGGAGCACTTAGGAGTGAGACATCAAAGAAAGATCTACCCGTGCTTTAAATCCCTTAAGGGAAAGAAGGAAATTAGCCCTTTACTGATCAGTTAGAATAGTACTATCTTGCTGATACTCTGCCCTGTTTTTCCTAGCTCTTCCTGCTGAATTAGAGCACTCCAAGTTGGCAGGAAGCTGCCATGAAAGTTTCTCCAACCAGGAAACCTGATTCTGGGGCTGCTATGTGGCTTAGTGGTTAGCACTGCTGCCTTGCAACGCTGGGTCATGGGTTTGATTTTCTCTTCGCACTTGGGTGGGTTTACTCCCAAAACCTTGGTTTTAATTAAAAGAAAACTAAAGCTCATTAGTATTAGATGGAATTCTTACTAATAGGGCTTGTTGCCTTCTGCTCTCACCAGAAAGCCAATCTCATCTTCTTTGCACAGTGCATCAATGCACAAAGCTACCCAAAATTAGATAAATGGGACAAACTACACCTGTGCATGATCTGGGACACTATATTGTCTGCATAGTCACATCACCTCTCCTGTTTAGACAATTTTTTAATTTCTTCAGTAGAATTACTATTATTATGGCAGATATAACAGGTAACCACTTCTGTATCAAGAAGGGATAAGACACAGGGGGGAATTCACCATTCAGCGAAGTGAGCTCCGAAGCCTTCGGCTCACTTCGCAA
>WMED01010973.1:0-15494 GCA_019650415.1 Pipa parva | reverse complement strand
AAGCAAATAGGATCATGGGGTGCATCAAAAGGGGTATAGACGCACATGACGAGAACATAACCTCTTTACCAAGCACTGGTCAGGGCATCCTCTACGTTTTAGAGGAAAGAAAGTTTCTGCATCTACATAGAAGGGGATTTTTTACTGTAAGAACAGTGAGGTTATGGAACTCTCTGCCTGAAGAAGTTGTTATGGTTAATTCCATTAAAGAGTTCAAAACTGGTTTGGATGCTTTCCTTCAGTGTAAGAACATTATAAGTTATGGGTACTAGATAACTGAAGGTGGGATCTTGATTCAGGGAATTATTCTGATTGCCATATTTGGAGTCCTAATGTGAGGATAATTGGCTCTTGCCGCATGGATTTTTTGCCTTCCTCTGGATCAACATTGCGGCTGAACTGGATAGATTTGTCTTTTTTTCAGCTTTATAAACTATGTATGTTACTATATGTTCCACTTATAGGTTCATAATAGAGTATAGTTATCCGCACTTACCTTGAAAAAGCTCTCTGGAAAGAGTGAAACGTAAGTTGGTTATTTAACTTGTGGGATTCACATTTACTAAATATTTCCCTCCAACACTTTCCATTAACCATATAATAGTGGTGAATTTTTAATCGTTTGCTAATAAGTTATATTTTAACCCAATTCAATTTGGGTTTTACTGTGTACTCCAGTTACTCTAGTTAAGTGTGTGAGTGCTAATTTTTCCCCCTTCCTTTTCCTGTTTGTGTCTATAAATTTCTCTTATCATATTCAGCACATTTAATTAATAAAACTTGACACAGGAAATTGTAGTGGTGTGGTATCCCCCCTTTTTTTCCTTCCTGGTATTCTGTACATTGCCAAAATAGACACAAATTCAAGTACCACTATTGACTAAGTAGAGATTACACTTGTTAGGCAAGCAGACAGTGGTGATACTTGCCACGTGTGGTGCAGTGTGTCAGATAGAAGTAGGATGAGAAGTCATGCGGTGTGATGCAAATTCGACTAGTGAAGGGCAATGACCTCAGTCTCACACTGTTCCACTAACTATATTCTGTGAATATTCTATCTATTTCAATGTCACCTTGTTCTTAGGTCATGTTTAATCGCAGTCTCCATTACCACTTTTGATTAGTCACCTTGCACAACACTGGAGCCCTGCCATCAACCCCCCAATTTGCCCGCCTGAAGTGGCAAAGTCTTAACGGGTGAATTCAGAGCAGTACATGTTGTCACATGCGCACCTTCAGCACACTCCTCCACTTAGTCAACAGTAGAAGGACCTGTGCACTTGCACGCAAAGTGATGTGAAGAGCTCCGTAAGTTCAGGACTGTCGTAAGCCTGTGAATTTGTGAAATGGCAAACATGCAACCAAGTTTAGTCAATAAGGGAACATGGGGAAGTGGCAAATAGATGTGAATTCAGACCACTATGCAAATATTTGGACTTTTGACAATGAGGCCCTTAGTCTCTGCCATATGGACCCCCACCCTCTTGGAACACTTTGGGACATTCCAGTGTTCCCCACAACATAAGAGAAAAGGAGACTTATACTTGCCATTAAATCTGTTTCTCTTAGTTGCAGGGGTACACAGGACTTCCCTCCTTGCTATATTGTTTGGTTGTGCAGTGTTATAATTGTATTATCATTTTGTTCGTTACCCCCTGCTGAGCTACTGAATTCTTTTTCTCCTGCTATCCAGTCTGAAGTTTATCAACTTCTATCTTCCTCCCGTCTCATGACATGCTTGATTGACCTCATGCCTTCTTCTATAATAAAGTGTGATTTTGTCCTTGTGCCTGCCCTAACACACCTGTTCAATTCTTCCCTGTCCTCTGGAACTTTTCCCTCTTTTTTTTAAAAGGCCTGTATTAAACCTATCCTTAAAAAAGCTATGCTGGACTCTGCGTGCCTTGCTAACTACCATCCTGTCTCTCTTTTGCCGCTGGCTTCTAAACTTCTAGATTGTCTTGCCTGTACCTGCCTTACTAACTTTCTGCATGCGCACAATCTCCTCGACCCGCTGCAGTCTGGTTTAAGGCTGGGGCACTCTACGGAAGACCGCTCTTTGTAAACTTACAAACGAACTCCAGGTTGCCAAATCCAAGGGTCACTTTTCTGATCTAATTCTCTTTAACCTATCCTCTGCATTTGACAATGTCGACCACTCCCTTCTTATTCAAATTCTCCATGTGCTTGGGGCCCTTGATTGAGCTGCTTCTTGGCTGGCTTCCTATCTTTCTGATTGTTTCTTTTTTGTCACCCATGCTAATGACGCCACTTCTCCTGTCCTGCTTAAGGTGGGGGTCCCCCAAGGCTACGTCCTTGGCCCTCTCCTGTTCTCCCTCTACACAGTTTCCTTGGGTGATATCATCAATTCATTTAGTCTCCAATATCACCTCTATGCCGATGATACCCAAATTTATTTATCCGCTCCTGTGCTAACACCTGAATTACAAGCTCAAATTTCCAACTGTCATTTGGCAATCTCCTCATGGATGGCCAAGCGCCAGCTCAAATTAAATCTTGCTAAAATGGAATTGATTATCTTCCCATCCAAACCTGGTCCCATTCCTACCTTTTCCATTCAAATGGATGGTGCAATTATCAACTCTGTAACATCTGTTTGTTGTCTTGGAGTGACTTTTGACTCTGCTCTTTCCTTCTCTAAAGTAATCTCTTCCACTGCTAAATCCTGTCAATTTTTTTTTCTTTGTAATATTGCCAAAATCAGCCTCTTTCTCTCTTGCTCTAATGCTAACACCCTCATGCATGCTCTCGTCCTGTCCCGCTTGGCTAAGGCAATGTTCTTCTATCTAGCCTTCTAGTTTCCTACCTCTCCCCGCTCCAGTGTATTCTAAACTCTGCTGCCAGAATTCTCTCTCTGCAGAGGGGACAGCTCTTCTCCCACTCACTCTCTGCTCCCTGGCTTCCTATGAGTAAAAGAATCATTTACAGTGTTCTCCTTTTGATATTTTAGGCACTTCACTCTGTTGCCCCACCCTACGTTTCCTCACTCATATGTCTGTACGTTCCTCGACGTTGGCTACATTCCTCAGCTTTGCGTGCCACGTACCAATACTGCCCTTTCTCATCTTAAACCCTTTTCTCTCTCTGACCATCACCTCTGGAATTTTTTTTACCCCTTTGTCTTTGCCAAGAATATTCCCGCTTCACGCTCAAAACCAAATTGAAGTCCTATCTTTTTGAAGTACTAGCACTGATTCTTATCATTGATTTTATGAATACATTTTATTTTATCTTTATTCATGTTTAATATCTGTATCTATTGTATTTATCTATTATTTATCTACTGTATTTGTCTGTATTGATTGTATTGATCTGTATTTTTTTACATATGTCTCAACGCATTCTACAGCTCTTATTGTCCTTTTATTTGTGTATGTAAGTCTTCCTCCCACTTAGATTGTAAGCTGTATGGGGCAGGGACCTCCAACATCTCGGTGTCAACCGTAGCCTAGCACTTAAAATGATGTATCCTTGTGATATTTTACTTGTATTGTTTAATGCACTTTTCCCATGTCTGTATTGTACTTGTATTGCTGAATTGTACAGCACTGCGTAAATTTGTGGTGCTTTATAAATAAAATTATATATACATACATTCATATTAACCATGTTGTTTTAAAAATTTTCATGTGCAGTCTCTGGCAATCACAACTAAATGGGATGGGGAAGAGGTAGGGAGAAAAGGGAAAGTGGGAGGATCTTGGTCAGATCCTTGCAGTGTCCAACCTCCTGACGGGAGGCACCTTTTACCCAGTGTTCATGTGCCCCCCTGAGACTAAGAAAACTGATTTAACAATAAGTATAAATCTCCTTTTCTCGTCTGCTAGAATGTAGCCAGTTCGACTTGGCCTTAGCAAATCTTTGTTTACATCAGTGCAGCTTGCTTAAGTTAACATTTTTGAGCATTTAATATAAGACTCCTAAGCAAGCCAGGTAATGGTACTCCTAAACAGCAACTTTGATAACTTTATAAGTCAGTCACTTAAAGATTTTGCCTTGCTATGTATTGATGCCAGTAATTTTTCTGCTCTAATATCAGTGTTAAGCTGGTTCTACCGTTTTGGTATCTGAGCATTTGTGTGCACTTTTCTGCCATATGGCACTTTAGCAGTTATTTATTAAGGTGGTATTCTACTATTCTATAGTATACAGGCTCTCTCTGGATCTGAGATTGGTATTGTAGTGGATAATAAAGCATAGGTTCCTTCGTTGGGGAACCATGAAGTCTCCCAAATCTATAATCCGCATTCATGAAAAAGAGACCTTGCAAATGCAGCTGTGCTGCAACCCTTTATTGGGTAATAAAGTGAATACACAACATGTTTTGGGCATCATGCCTGAAACATGTTGTGTATTTACTTTATTACCCAACACAAAAACTGTTTACTAGTGTGGTTGCAGAGAGTGATAACAAATCCATCCAGTTATTTTACCTTGATAAGTTAAGTCACCAACAGTTAATTTCCTGTTGTTGTTTTTTTTGTTTTTCTGTTTTAGATAAATGTTTTTTTGTAGCATAAATTACCTGCTAATTTTCATCCTTTTCAATTAACAGGCAGGTTCTTACTTTAGTTCCAATGTCATCTATTTCCTCTTTAGTATTTCAGTTAGAAAGTTAAGCCAGGGATTTTACTAAAAGACTACAGAATTCAGAGTAAACAATTAGAATCTTGCAAGTATGCAGTCTCTCAGTGATGCTGTCCACCTGATCTTTTCATAATTTACAAGTCTATGGATCAAGTTGCTGAGTTAAGATTCCCAATTGATCAGATAAAGAGGAAGCAGGAGTATAGTCTTCTGTAAGAAAGTAGCTAATTATAAAACAAAACAAATTAGCATTTATAGGTTTCAAAAATTATTTATTTGATATTGGATGGTTAAATAACTATTGCCAAATGTGAGGTTTCTTTAAATTCAGACCTCAGTGAATTCCTACTTTGGCACCAGTAAGTTTTGTATAAAATGAAAGCTGTGCATATACTAAATACTGGGTATAAATAATTTTATAGGTATATGCACTACCATACAATGGGATGCAGCATGCTGTGTTAAACAATTGCTTGGGATAAAGTACTTTAATAAATACATCTCCTAAAACATGCTAATTGTTTTTATTATTACATTTTTCATTCAGATATGCTACAAAGGGAAGTTTAAATAAAGCGATATGTGATTTTGAAATTGCGCTTGAAAACTGTCCAAACCATCGCAATGCAAGAAAGTACCTTTGCCAGACACTTGTGGAAAGAGGAGGCCAGTGAGTATCTGAGATGGGGAGTTGAAATAAAATAATAAATATTTTAGTATGTTATATTAAACTAATGCACTTGGTTTACTTTAATAGGTTAGAAACTTTCTTTAGCCACTGGCATGCGTATCAAGGCATGATGAGAATGGGGCAAGCTACAGACAGAATGGGCAATAAAAAAGATTAGTAATTTATTAAAAACTGTGTGTTAGTATTTGGTTATCTTCTAATCTAGAACTAAACTAGTACCGAGGTAATGAAATATTAAAGTTCAGCATTTCCCCTATATCCATTTAGAAGATATGCTGTAGTGCTGTCTACCAGTGAACTATTGTACATACTGCAAATTGCTTTGTGTAATATACAGCCGTACATTGCACAGTTAGGTTAAAGCTCACTATATTTTATTATCCATATAATAATACCCATAGGTGTTTTGTCAGTATAATGTTGGCAACAGTAAGCAAATCTGTCACTCAAAAGAATTTAATGGCAAGCTTTTTTTTTTTTCATTTTAAAGCATTTTACCATGGCCACTGTTTCTTATTGCTTGTTTTGATCAATTGGCATGTTTCTTAGATTTAGGCTGTTTTCAAATGTTTTATGCCCTAATGGAGGCCTCAATTGGTACTTTTTTTTTTTTTTTTTTAACAGACACAATAAAGTTATTTTTAATGTTGCTGGAGGATCATCATCATTTTTGTTTTCAAAACCAGCTAAGGGATGTCATTAGTCCCACCCTGCCTCTTAACGGGGTGTGTGTCCCTTCAGTGAGCATAGGAAAATAGATCTTTTTGGTTTAGAGATCCCCTTGTAATTCATGGCATGTTTCAGCATTATGAAATCTCCATAATTTAATTCTTGAAAATTTTTTATGATTTTACATGGTTAAACTTTGTGTCCCATTTAGGCTTGAAGAGGAAGATAAGCTCTTAAATGCTGAAAGCTATTACAACAAAGCCTTGACAGTAGACAAAACTTTTACTGAAGCTGAAGAGGCATTGACTAGGTTACAACGAAGACTGCAGGTGATTCTTTTTCTCTTAACCTCACACAGAAAAATGATTGCGTTCTACATACATTCTCAGCGTTAATTGTTTAGTGTTGTAACAGAAAAGGTCCTTCAAGTTTAGTGGAAAAAAAAAAAAATATATATATATATATATATATATATATATATATATATATTGATATGGTAAATGGATACTGTCATCATGTATGGTAATTACCCTATTATATTAATACCCCATTGCATTACTAAAAGTAATTATGAGTGAACATATATTTTCAGCTAGCCCTTGTCATCACCTTGCTTTGCTATATTTGCATTTTTGTCCCTGTAATACTGATGTGTTTTTTTTTATATATGTATCTCTTTCTGCTTTGAACTGTTGGTGCTCTGGCCCGTGCATATCCATTATTGCTCTTCACATATTGAATATGGACTGTGATTCTAAACTACTGCCTGTAATGGACCTGGGTGTATCTAACTGGTTTGTATAAAATGCATCCACTTTTTTATCAATTAAAATCTGTATGAATGTGTGTTTTATCGTTAATTTGCATATACTCTATCTATTTTCATTCCCCAATGGCTAAATTTTCTTTTGGGTCGTGGATTCTATCCAATGGGTCACGTATTATTAATTTTTGAAAATTCTTCATGATAATTTTCTATTTGCCTGAATGCTTTCAATATAATAAATGAATAAAACACATTTCCTTGTTTTTGCTGTGTGTTGTGCAACCTTTTGAAACCATTTTTGTATATTAACAATTGTTTTTTGATAACTGGATTTAAAAAGAAATCTTTGGAAAAAAGAGAGGCACAAGATGAGAAAGAACAAAAGGCCAAAGAAAAGAAGATGGAAACCAGTGCAGAAAAATTACGTAAACTTCTTAAAGAAGAAAAAAGGTACTTGCATTAACTTGTTTCAAAGATCCTGCCCCGAGGTATGAAAATAATCTGCACTGGATATTTATTTTTAGGGTATCGTCTGTTTGCATTGCAGAAGTAACATTGTGTACATTCATTTACTCAAAGCTATACTTATTATCAGTGAAGTACTGTGGGGGTACCTAAGCAATATGCTTATGAAAATGTATATAAATGAGAGGAGAAAATAAATTGTATACAGTAACTATTTTAATTTCATAAGCATATTTCTTATTTGAAGTATGTGTATTATTAATATTATACACATACATGAAATGTAACTTGTTTTTTTCTTAGCATTTATCGCCTCTATTTATATGAAATTAATATAACTGCAATTTCTAAACTGAATAAAAATGGTTAAAAGTACAAATTATGCAGTTTGTGTAGCCCTCTTTAGTTTGTTAAATCTGATAAAACCTGTAAATACATCATTGTTATCTTTGCTTTAGGAAAAAAAAGCACAAACGGAGATCTTTAACAACATCATCAAGTGATTCTTCATCAGATTCTTCATGTTCATCCTCTTCTTCATCTTCATGTAGTTATAAAAAACAGAAGAAGAAAAAGAGGCGGCGAAAACATTCAAGATCCTCAAGCCAGTCAAGAAAGTGCATTTCCAATGCTGATTCCCAACATAAAGAAGGCTACTCTCCTCCTGCTGACACTTCAGCCTCTTTTTTAAACACTGAAATACCTCAAATTCTGGATAAGCAAGTGAGGGCAGATTATCAAAAGATGTCTGCAAATGAGAAAAAACGGAATCGTTCCTTGTCGTCCTCTTCTGTCGAAATTATGGAACACATCAGAGGTAGGTCTAAAGATTCCATAGATTCATACAGTAGTGCAAAGATGTATGCAAACAGAAGCAGAAAATGCAGTGAAGCTTCAACTGGCAAATCTAAATCCAGTAGAAGGGATTCCACAGACTCCTACTTCAAAAGAAGGGAAGGCAAGGATAAAATAAGCTACTCTGAGTGCCCTGAAGAAGCACGTGAATTGTTGATGAGAAAATCAGACTCTTGCCTGAGTAAGTATGTTGAAAGAGAGTTCAGTGGCAATACAAGTGGACAAACAAAGACAAATTTTGAGAGATGTAAAGGTGACCAAAATTTAGTGGAAGCGGACAAAGTGCAAAATGGCAGAGCAAGGGGCACAACGTCTTTGCCTGGAAATTTAGTTGACATTCTCAGCCAAATTGCCAAATTTGAAAAAGAAAAAGGAGCAAAGCAGAAAAACAAATAGCTTGTTCAAATACTTGTTTTGATACAGATATTCTTTTGTGATAAAATAAAAGTACTTGGGGGGAATTCAGGATAGTCTGAAGTGAGATGCGGAGTGTTCGCCTCACTTCGGACTGACTGATCTGTGCTCGCTGATGTCCTGCACGCAGACATCAGCGAGCACAGATCAATCAATCCGAAGTGAGGCGAGGACTCCGCACCTCACTTCGGACTATCCTGAATTCCCCTCTTGGTGTCCTATAACAAATGCAAGTTGCCAATTCCTCTTATGCAATAGTCTTTTATATGTATATCTGTATTTCAGAATTGCCATTTGTGAATTCAAGCCTTTTGCTGTTTTCTCAGTGCCTGCAAACTGAGTTCTGTTTGAGAAAATACAGCACACGTTTCCTAGTATCTATTTTTATGGGTCTTGTTTCTATTGATTTAACCTAGCTAGTTGCCCCTAAGACTGTTATTAAAGTTTTATATTTGTTTCAGACCAAATGGCAGATTTCATTTACTAAAGATAAGTTGTCATATAATGCATTATTGCAAATTATGCTGCTGTAAAGTGAACAATTAACTGTAAAATGTGAGAAACAATCTACAGAGATATAACCTCAGCTTTTAATAAAGGTGTATCTTCTGCAAACTGCCTCGTCTCATTCAGGTTTCAATGCTCATTCAGGTTTTTATTTTGGATCTATAAGAAAAGTTTTGTTTAAAAAAAAAAAAAAAAATTGTGTGTCTGTGCCAGTGAGAATTACTTTTCAACAGATCTTTCTCCTTAAGATTTTAGGTGGCAAATACAGAATCTTTGCTTATTGGGGCTGTACAGTAACTGTTTGAGTTGATGAAAAAAGCATTTAGGGGCTCATTAATTAGTCTGAATTCATCTGTCGAAGGATCGCTATGCTCTGATAATTGCAAATTCACTTCTTTTTATTCACTAATCAGTGGATTTCCATGGTGAAGAATCGAGCACATTCGACGTAGTAGTGTTATTATCACAATGTCCCCCTAACTGTATTGAGAGAATACTTACATCCCTTTCTATTTACCCATATCCCTAGTGTATTGTCACTTTTGAATGATCAGTCTCCTTATGCCAAACAGGAGCCATGCCATCAACCCACTAATTCACCACTCTGACCTGGTGAAGGAACAGTGGTGAATTTGGAGCAATACATCTTGCTGAATTTGCTTTGACAAACTGACACTTGCGGGAATTCACCACAGTGCGAAGTGAGGTGCGGATCCTTCGCCTCACTTCGCACTGACTGTTCTGCACTCGTTGATGTCCTGCACGCGGACATCAGCGAACGCTTTAAAGGGATTCCAGTCTTGGCGAGAGCACTCGAGTGCACAGTGATGCAATTAGTGCAATAAGTCCACAACTGTCATGATTGCCCAAATTGGTTGCAAATTCTCCACGTCACAGAGTTTGACTAATAGTCAAATATGGGGATGAGTCAAATAAATGTTAATTTGGACCTTTTACGTGATGAGCTTTCACTAATAATCCCCTTTGCCAGAATGTAGGACCCAAGGACAAAGAAGGAACTCTTTCATCATCTTTTAATGCTAGGTAAACTGCTACTGCCTCAGTGACAGTACTAGACTAGTAAAGGAATCACTCTGATACATTTACTGATAACCTTTTTTATTCAAAGAAAATGGTTAGACAGTATTCTTCGATTGATCATCTTTATCTGTTGCAGTTTTTGAATTCTTAAATTTTTTTTTTCAGAACAGCTCTTGTTTTAAATTTTAAATGATATACTGATTGCTAGAGTCTGTGAAAATAACACACAGACTGAGATATAATGAGCACTTGTACAGGGCCTAAATATAAAGGTAAGTAATGGAAGAGAACTATTGGTGAAAACTAAGGCTCACTTGGTAATCAAAAAGATAAAGCAAAACAGTCAGATAATGCAAATGCACTAAGAATAAAACAAAAGCAAAATAGCTTAGAATGTCACACCCTACAACATGTTAACTGATTCCCAAAAGAGATAAACCTTTAATAGATTTGTACTGAAATTGTAGTCCTACTTGCTATAACGTTCTATTATTTGTTGGGTTGTCTCAACTTTTCCAAAGGTCTATCTTCATCTTTAAAAAGTTGGCTAATGTTTTGCCTTGAATTGGATATACTCTAAATCTCTCTGTTTAAACATGCCAAGTTGCATGTACTGAAGTCATATGGTCATATGCATGCAGATGAATGCATTATTTATGAAGCCATGCAGAATGCATCTAATCTGTTTACTATGAAGCCTGAGTATATTAAGGTGTGTAATTGTTCTGTATGGGATATAGTTAAACTAGCAATTTATCTGCATATTATAGTTGTCCATAATTAAATGACTTAATGAGATGCATAGAAGTGCATGGGTATTTCTTAAGCCTAGACAGATTCCTGAACTACAACATGCAATGTTCTTTGGGCAACGTAACATAAAAATGTTAGTTGATGTGTTTATTTTCTTTGGCTGATGTATATCTGTGCGGGTGTAGCTATGTAAAGATTAATGCACACAATATTTTTCTGACAGTGCAATGCTGTTGACTTTTTGTGGCTATGTACCTTTAAGGTCTGTATAATGCATGTTTGTGCTGTAGGAAAAGTGCACTGTATTTTACCAAACTGTAGAAAAGATTGTGCAACCGGTGCCTCATAACCATGTGCTACTCAGATATGCATGTAAATGCATTTGCACACCGGACACATGTTATACAGATTTATTTAAGCTTCTACTGTGTACTTAAATGCAGGGCAAGGCAGCAGATCTAAAAGTAAGTACATATATTTTAAGTAAAAGTGCCTGAGTCTTCTCTCTTGTAAGAAAAGCATTTTAAAACAAATATATATATATTTATATCATAAAAAATGAGCCCTTTGATTTGGATGTTTCAGTATACACGCTAATTATGTTATATCCCATATATTGTTAGCATGTATCCAATAACATATCTGTTCTTTTATTTAGTCTACCAGCATATGCATTATTTGACTTCTGATGTGATGGAACTTTTTTTGCTGTTAAAGAATGACATAGCTATTGATCTTAAAGGTACACTAAAGGTTCTGTTTGACTAAGTCTAAGGATAGGCCACCATGTAAAAAATTTTACAAGTGCTACAAATGCTGGCTTTCACTTACCGATAGCTGAAATTTAGGATAGTGCATGTAAATGCAAACAGTACGGATCTGCTTGCAATTCACAGCATCTGGCCCCTGGTCCCAATGCAATGCACTCTACCCCCAAGGACAGTCCTTCGAATTCAAAGCAAAACTCAAAACTAACCCTTGTGGAGCACTAGCATGGTTTTGCATTCAATTATTGTGCCTATAAATAAGGAAAATATGACTCTTTGTGCAGATTACAGTAAAATTATGATAATCTGGTAATCACATGACCAGACAAGTTACAGATTATCAGGTTTTCCAGATTAATGCACTGCCCGAAGTTAGAAAAAAAGTAGAAAAGAAAAAATCCTAAGACTTCTCGTCTTTTCCTATATTTTCTACCAACTCTCTTCTTAAATTCTGGATATTATGCATTTTTGGGTTACAGAATTTTTACTGTGCCAATTTGTGTTTAGAAAAAAGAACCTATTTTCATGATGTTTTGCATACAGATGGAAGTGTATTGTGCATCTCAGCCTTTTGCTACCACTTAGGATCTTTGACTAGGAGGTGGAGCCTGATATACAGTACCTATTGTTTGTATATCCAGTAAACCTTCAGTTGTCAGAATATTTGTTTTTTTTTAGTTTTTCTTCAAATACTCAACTTTCTTGCGCTGATTAGGTATGCTTGTATTTATAATAAATATTAGAGCTAGTTTCATGCAGAAACATTTTATTAGAATTGCAAAAAATAAAGCATTTCTGAAATGCTCCAAAAACAAATATCAGAATAGTATTCTCCTTGCTGCGGGAGACATTTTTACAGTAGTACCAATATTCTTAGGTCATTGCAATATAACAACTTATGCACTACTTAATAAACATACAGCATCTAACGATGAGTGGTAGTTGAATAGGTTTTTTAAAATCCTAACTTAAAGGGGCAATAAATTATTAGGTTATCTGGCTTCCAAAATGGCAGCCAACCAATGCTGAAGGAATCTAATTTTGCGTTAATAAAGGTTTTGAAGATACTTGACGTTAAGACAGCCCATACACATTTGCAGCACCAAAGTTAGCACATATATTACTTGTCTGGTAAGGAGTAGTGATTTGTTTCTCCACCATTAAAACTAGTAAAGGTTGGCTATCTTTTGAGAAAACAAATCAATCAATACAGCAACAACAGAAGAAGGTTGACTATTTTGTGTCTATATCTACAACTGATAATACCCTTGACTATTGGTGAATGGATGATTCCAGTAGACAGGAGAGTATTATTTTTCATGTCTTTGAAAACAACATTGCTACTGGGTCAAAAACTCATTTCAGACTTTTCTGTAAACCACCCCTGGAAGAAGTTCTGGAGCTGCGTGCAGATGAAACATTTGATGAAGGAGAAGCAGGAGGCAGTCCTAGATCAATTACCTTTATTCGTGGGGATTGCCCAGAATTTGTTGATGTTCTTGATCTTTAAAAAAAAAAAAAAAAAAAAATCTGTAAAGTTGACACAAAATCCTATACATCCTCCAATTCCTAATTATTTTCATGTGGCATTGTTCCCTAAATGTTTGGCAAGTATTACTATAGGAACAATTAAGAAAAAGTAGGGGTGCACACAAAACAAACAAACAAACAAAATTTTTTTGAGTAAGAATCATTAAAACATAGTACACTTGTTAACAGTTTAGCCAGTTTTCGTGGCAGGATGTCAGTGTTGCTATTAAGTATAAGTATTTGCTTAAGTTACAAACCAAAGTATATAAAAATATTTACATGTTTTTTTAAGAGAAAAACTGCATTTGCGATCATTGGTTCTGAGTCGCCTAATATTATATATCACTTCAAGCAAGAATTTTGTCACTTTGTTTTGTGATCTGAGGCTTTTATTATTTATCTGGTTGGGTGTGCCAGTAACTGTGGGTTACTGTGACAGACTTACACAAGCAATGTAGTCATATGAATAAGGCAATAATTGAGGATACAAATGCAGCTGCTGATTGTTTGACCCACTCTGCTTAGTTGCTCTAGACAAGCAAAGGCAGATGTGCAGCGGAGGCAACATGTTGTCTAAAAAGTTCTGAAAGCATTATCCTTTATTTGGGGAGCAAAAAATCCTAGAATATCATGGAAAACACTAACTGCACCAGTGAAGGAGGGAGGACTGGGATTCCCAGATCTGAAAGCATATTACCTAGCATCACAATTATATTATATACATAATTGGTTTGTACCAGATACTGAATCACACTTAACTCCACTTCAGGCCACAATTCTGGGTTCACTGGAATCAATTAAGAATTACCCATATAGGGAAAAAAAGGGATACACAAATCCACTTACAAACACTAACAACCCCATTAAGAGCCTGGTATAAGGTTACAAAACTATATCAAAACAACAGCAAAATTATATCGCAAAACTCTTAACTTACCAACTCTATACAATTTACCAGATATCACCTATTGGACCAAAAGAGGTATTTGTCAACTGAGTGGCATGATTCTGAATGGCACAATAATAACATTACAGGAACTAAGGGACAAATCTACACCTCAGAGAATTGATCAATTCAGATATATACAAATATACTCAGCTCTTAAAAAAAAAAAAAATCCCAAACCAACCAATGTCAATTAACAAACACCCGGTAGAAATGGTTCTATGGAATCCAGATCCAAACAAACTGGTATCCAGACTTTATAGATCAATACTAGATATCCAATCACCTCCATTTGATAAAGCGTATATTAAATGGAATGAATACATCCCAGATCTAACCAGAGATGACTGGGATGAAGCACTAACATGGCTTACAAATTCCTCATACCTATCAAAGATAGATTGGTACAGTTCAATTGCCTGCACCAGTTATATATCACCCCCAAAAAGCTAAAATATATAAATAGACTGACTACTAATGAATGTGTAAGATGTCACACCCCAGAAGCAGGGTTTTTTCATTTCATTAGGGAATACCCAGTTATCTCTGACTTTTGGGCCCAAGTGGTAGAATTCCTGGCAGACAGACAATTTACATTTCCCACAAGTCAGATCGCCAGAAGTATGTTTACTAGGGGTGATAGATGACTTAATCCACACCCAAAAATGAAAAATACTGTATCGTTCACTAACTATACTATGCCAAAAAGTCAATAATAATGCATTGGATGGGCCCCAAACTACCAAACATAAGTCACTGGATTATACTGGTGCAGGCAGACCTACCAATTCTTAAAATAGCTTATGCAACAAGAGGAACTCCCAAAAAGTTCTATGATATCTGGTCCACATGGATAGACACCGACCTAGGGGGAGATTTACCCCCAAACCCCACTTAGAGCAGTGGTAATAAAGCAACTACAGAATAAATGTGATGAAAAGATGTCCAACCCATGTGTAAACAAACCTGATGTATTGTTAACAAAATGGTGAAAACGCAAAGCCTGACATGCAGTAATGTTATCAGTTTATTTTTGTTAATTGTTTTCTTGTTCTATTCAGTTTATATGAAAAACAAAATAAAAACTTTAAAAAAAAAAGTTATGAAAGTGAACATGCCTCTGAATGAAAAACTCTCATCTAATATATTTACTTGCTATTGGCTTGAAAACAGAACAACAATTTTATTCAAAAGAACAGGTTGTGGCATCTGTAATTCTATTCTTCTGTAACAGCTTTCCTAAAAACTTATTGTTTTATTAAATATCAGCAGTATTTAGTTTCTGTATCTACATTTTTTTAATACACACGAAAATGTCATTCTCAATGATACAGCCAATGTTGTTTCTGACATGCTATTATATTATTATGTGAAATAAATGTGATATCGCGCTAAAAGATATGATGATAATAAATTGATAATAATATCAAAATTAATAACAAATTAAAGTTCACAATATGCCGCTCTCCAGGTAAGAGGTTT
>WMED01010972.1:0-15494 GCA_019650415.1 Pipa parva | reverse complement strand
CCACATCCCATATAGTATATAACAAAAAGTGTGGACTTTTTACCAACCGGGTCTCCTCAGACACTAGAGTCAGAGTAGGGTAGACGCAGCCTGGAAGGATCAATAGCTCGGTGCCATAAATTCGGACTGTATAAAAGGCAGCAGTCAGGGTCTAAGGTGCTCCCTCCACTGGACGAGTTTCGCTAACCAAAGCTGCTTTCCGCAGTCGGGAAGACAGTAGTTGTCTGTTGGGTAGTGAGCGACTGTTGTTAGCTGGCGAATTGCCCACATTGCAGAGTTTGATGAATACCTGAATATGGGAAAGCGGTGAACTCACACCGTTATGAGACAATTCAGTCTCTTTATCCAAGCCCAATTGACTTTGTATCTGCTGGTCTGGGATAACAGACAAAGGACATAGAACCTCACTTTCACTTACTTTTGAAATATGGAAGCCTGAGATTCCATGAACGATATCTTCTAGGAAACTATCTCTAATTGACAATTAAACACATTTACGACATCAAATACTTTAATTGCATTGCAGAAACTATATCAGAAGCAAGGATAATAGGCAAAGTGACATAATTTGCTCTTTCAATCCTCCCCCCCCCTTGCCTTTTTTTATTTATTTATTTTTTTTGTGTATTTTTTTTTTTTTTTAGTCCAAACTGATTGTCTTATGCATTTGGGTGACTGAAGTAATTACCGCAGTCCGTTCTAGCAATTTCTGTGACCTTCTCGGTGGGCCTTATCTGCGCTGATCTAAATGCATTGTTTTAATGATTTGCTTTTACTCTCCCTCTCCCCAGCTGACACACACACTCGCGTACACGCACACACACACACAGATAAAAAAAATCAAGGCGAGCTTTGATGTGGCGTTTGCTGCCTTCCTGGTCCGGCCTGCTTCTCAGAGATGTGTCACCTATGCCAGAAGGGAATAGAAAAAACCTCACGTTTTGAATGGTAATGATAACATACTAATCACTTCCTCCCTTTGAAGATGGAAGCGAGATATTCTGTCAGCATCCCTAGCTGGTGAAGCTGTGAGGCACCGGTCTAGGTATATCAGTTTAAGTGTGCGTGTCAATACAGCTTGCATCTCTCCAATCCACAGGGGCTCATTAGAGCTCGGTAGCTTCTTCCACTAGGCATCCACTCACATTAAATGTGCAACACCTCCTTTTTCATCACCGTCATTAGCGTTTATTGCTGTTATTTATTAGAAAGCATTTGCCTTTTCCTTTTAATTTTCATTGAACTGGCATCTGTCTTGTAGTAAAGTGCGTTTGGGTGGGTGGGGCAAAGTCATTTTTGTTTTACATTTTTTATTAAATATATAAATGGGTGAATACAATATTAGGGTACGTTGTTTGACCCGCCGATTCATAAAACTGAGTTTCCTTAGCATGATCCCAATTTCGAATGTATAATTCAGTTTTTCAAAATAAAAAAATGGGTGGTTCAGTTCCATTCACAAACGTTTTTCCTTACGGAAAGGAAAGGGGGGGGGGTTATTCTCTAAAGTCCAAATTGTCGCATAAAGATGTGAATTCGCCAGCTAAAGTCAGTCACAATAAACTGCTACTATCGCAGACACATCTTTATAATGAGAATATTGTCAAAGTTGCGACTTTACTATGGAAATATTGTCACAGCTGCAACTTTAAAATTGTCACAGTCGCAACTTTACAATGGGAAAATTGTCAGAATCGCAGATTTGCTATGGGAATCTGCTGTTTGAGAATTTGACAGTTGAATTCGGACTTTAGAGAGTAAGCCCCTGGGTTGGTAGTTTGTATGTATGTATGTATGTATAATTTTATACATGGCACTTTGTACTGGGGGCTAGTCTAATGGGAACCAGAGCACTTTGAATGATGGTTAAGTTAAGCTTCTATGCAGTAATGTACTTGAACTCTTGTACGAATGTTATGTTACTGTAGTACAAGGCCTGGATATTTAGTGATGGGGATTATGCTATGTAGTACTGGGTACTTTGTATTCGTTGTTGGGCATAGTTATAGGGCAATACAAAGCAAATTTTACTGGGTGCATAGCTATTATATTAGGTGACATTGGAGTACTAGGCAATTTTCACTGGTGCTCACCTACTGGGTTCTTGATATCTGGAGACCGGAACTTGGTACTTTGCACTGCATTCTGAGCTAACGTGGTACTGGGTAATGCTCTGGTACTGAGATACTTTGAACAGGGCATCCATCACAGTGACAACAAGTACTGGAAACTGAGCTTTCAGTAACTTGGCAGTGGAAAGATAGTACCCAGTTCAATAAACAGGTCCCTTTGTCTAGTACATGTGTGTATATATAATGGTATAGCTCCCTTCGTCCCATCCATCACCATTATCTGTTCTTTGTAGTAAATTAAATATCTTTTATATTGCATGCATCACTCCATGGGAATTAAAGCGATAGCCTTTGCTAGTTTAAGACCTAATTAATAAATTTAGGGGAATGTAAGTGACTGCTGGCGCTGAGAACTGTCATGTATTAAGAGATTTTTGCATCTATGAAGCTGCTTCTTAAAAGTTGGCCAACGGGTTTAATTTGTACCTAGTGAAGGCCCTCACCCTCCATATGTATTGATCTGAAGCTGTCTCGCCTGCAGGGGAACTCATAATGGCTCAACACTTAAAAGATACCGCCGTCGTCCTGCATTATAGATTATAACATTATAATTGATTAATTAAAAAGGTACATTTGTGAACTGCCGACTGACATCTCTTTTGATGTCTATTTCATTTTTTTTTTTAATTTCATTTTTTTTTTTTTTTGCAGAGAGCGCATCTGTTGGACAACACGGAGAGGCTGGAGAGGTCATCCAGAAGGCTAGAAGCAGGCTATCAGATAGCAGTGGAAACTGGTAAGTATTCTAGCAGTGAGCAAATTGTCTTGCTTATACACAGCAGTCTACTGAACACATGACATTTCAGGCATACTTCAAAGGTAAGGAAGAGACAGCAGTGTGAGATGCACTTTACATATTGGGCAGACAATTGGGAGCTTATTTCTGCATAGGATTCTTCTCTCATTTTTTGAGTTAAAAGCCACGACATCGACTGGAAACAGTTCTTGAGGTTTATAAAAGGCAGGCAGCTGGAAGAAGCTGGGAAATTACATTCATATTCCTTGTCTGTTGAATAATCAGATACCGACCAACAGACGAACCCCCACCCCTCATTGCTCTTGCATGTATCAGTGTTTCTGCTTGCTAGTGGAATGGGTTTAGATTCTTTGTTCTGGTGTCTTAGAAGAGGAATCAGAATGAGGCACACACAAAAATATTTTTGGAAGTTGGTACTATATATCTTATTGCACAACAGATTGTCGGTATATCACGGCTACCTCAATATTAGTATAGCACATCTGTAAATGACTAAATGAAACATCAGCTACAGAGTACAATCTATGTATATATTGTATAGTAGTGTGGCATTAGATATAGACAGATCCTAGAACCCTGGCTGGACTAAGTCCCAACCTGACGTGTTTTGGGATGATAGCTTTTTCTCAAATGATAAGACTGAAACATGTCATGACACTGGTTCATTAAACATGAGTAGTCATACTACTGTAATTAGCCAGACTGGTATCATTCTTAATATTGTATGAATTTGTGCAAAGGTGGATGCATTGTGTAGCAGTGGCCTTGAGAAACATTGTTTGTACACAGTGGAACAGGATCCTATATAATTATCTTAAGTTCTAACCTGTGTTGTCACATGAGGTTTTGCTTTCTGAATTGCATATTTGTTGCCCAGAGACCATATATGGTCATTAAAGATGACATGCGGCCTGAATTTTGTTCGCGCAATAGAATGATTTTTGCTATCAAATTTGGAGATATGATAGATATATCAGAAATAACCAGAACTCCACAGACATTTCCAGATGACACCAAGCTGATCTTGAAGGGAAGGTAGACCACCTTTGGCTTCCCATGCACATTGCAGAGTAAGTGATTTCTATTTCAGTTTTATGGTCCACCTCCTGGTGATCCTACATAGAAGATAAGTAGGTTAGTGTGTGCATTTCTCCAAATCATCTGGAAGGGTGATGTTTAGCAAGTTATCTTTAAAAAAAACTTAAAATTTGTTACAATAAACTGTTCATTTTAGCCTATATGCCAGCAACACAATAAACCAACAATCTTTCCCTTAAAAGCTACCTACTCAATTTTTTTTTACTTCTTCTGCATGCATTATTATACTAGCACATGACATCCATTATAGCATTTCAGGTCCACCCTGGGCACTGACTTCTACAGAGCATGTGTGAAACCAGCAATGAATGTATGCCTCATTAATGTTCACAGTTTAATGGACCATGTGACATTCCCCAGCCAGTCAAACAATATGTGTGATGATATGTCGGGGTGCATCAGCAGGGTGCAATGAAAATCCAATATGGCAGATGTGAAATACTAGTACCAGCAGTTCTATAGGATAAGCTACAGTCCAAAGGTACTGATTTGCTGCTTCATAATATAGCGGTTTAGGCTGGCAGACTCTGTACTTTAAGTGTACCAGTTATGGTTAAACGATATTGGTTCTTCTTTAGAGCATGTGCTATGCATGCCTTTCATTGTGTTTAACTGTGGGGAAATAGAAACTGGGGCAACTGATTTCCTCTTGTGGCGGAAACAATACATCACCCAGCATGTTATGAGTAACAAGGCTTAAAGGGAGCAGAGACAAACTTTTGCACCATGAAATGTAGCCCCCCCATGTAAGAATATAAAAGTTTTTTTGACTTTTGAACCACGGTAATGAATATCATCAATATGTCATTAATAACTAAAGTTAAGTTAAAAAATATGACACTGACTGGGAGCCAATGTCTTTGTGCAATAGATCAAATATGTCTGCAATCAACAAAGTGATAAACAAATACAAATTAATATATCAGGACTTGGGTACCAAAGATAGTATTCTTACAAGTATTGGATAAGCATACCTTCCCTGTCAATCCAAAAGTGACATTTTTAGTTTTTGATGCTATTGGTCCATAAGAACTAATAAGAAATTTTTAAATGCATGTGATTATGCAGTGTATTTGTTTTTTTACATTGCATTTTAAGTTCTTATTAAGAACATTAATACAGGTTACTCTGCTTAGTTCATGTGGAAAGTAATTTCATTATTTATCCAGTCTTTACCTCCTTGAAATTATTTAAAAAGGAGAATTAAAATTCCCAGCATTGAATCATACATGGTAGAAGCCAAAAACAAAGGTTATCAACCAGCTGTTCCAGGTGTACAAAAACTTGGCTGACTGTTCATTGTGTACTAGGCAAGCTTTGACTGATCTAAGCTTCTGTTGTGTTGGCAGAGTCTTTATCAGTTAGAATAGTAAATCTGGTATGCCAACAACACACTTTACAGCATGTGTGTGTTCATCATGTGATTGCATATCAGTGCACTGTTGAGTTATTTAGTGCTTTGCAGAACATTGTCAGAATTATCAGATCAGCAAACATCAGTGTAGGCAACTTTACTGGTCATCGCATCATTTTGGCTGTGAGATTGAATGACCATCTGATCGCCCTCTGTGTTCTAAAATAAAGAGACCTATTTTGGACAAATCCCTATGTACAAGTGCACTATTTCTCTGTGTCCTTTAATAAAATTATCATTTTGTTTTCTTATGTTATTTTACTGTATCTATCTAAATTTTTATAATGAATAATTCACTGCAGATCTTCTAAACCTTATGGTACATTTTGTTTAACTTAAAGATTTAAACAAAGCGATAAGGGCATGAAATGAATCGTGTATATACTGTACATCATCAGTTCAACAAAAGAATTCTCTCATAGTCAGAATCTGAATCTCGAAAGCATAAAGATGGCTAGCAGCCATTCTGCTTTCTTCCTGATAGTGTTGGCCCAACCATATTCCCAGTGTGCTGCTAGTAAGTTCAGATGAACAACTGTATTTTCAGTGTTTCCCGAGTGGATGCCACTTTCTCTGTAAGCAAGAGTGATAAGCATTTTGCCCTAGAAATTAAACCAGCTGTTGGTACTTACATTGACTCCGAAATCCCTACTGGACTAAACTGAAGCAATATTAAATCTTCAACTTCAGTGCTTGCCTTAGTACATTTCCAAGCTGTCTGTTAAAAAGAGCAAGGACGTGTGCCTCTTCTCCGCCCAGTCTGGAGTTAAAAGTATCCAATTCTCTTCCTTTATTTCTTTTCTAACTTTGAATCCAGTTTTCAAAGATGGCCTTCGAGGTTTCCTCCCATCATACCAACATCTAAAGTAACCAAAGAAAAAGGGAAAAAAAAAAAACTTCTACCCAGATTTTGATAGAAAAACTACATCTGACAGGGAACAGCATGGTAGGCTTCTAATTTCAAAGGTTGGTGTGATGGGAGGAAAAAGAATTTCTGCAGTGGAAATTCTAAGTGAGAAGGATGAGAAAAATATTTATATCCCTGCTGAGTAGGACCACGCATATCTTCTGAGGGGATACCATGAACAGGATGCTCCTCTTCTAGAGTGGAGAGCTCGGGTGGTGTTTCATAACATTCTGTGCGTCTATAATTAATAACACAAGAAACAAACCTGTCTGTAACTGTTAGGGATGTGCATTACAAGATATTACATTAATATTAGATTTTTGATAAATATGTTCTGGATCAGATGCTTGTAGAGTTTCTTTTGGCTGTTGAGGATTTGTTCAGATGTGTCATTCTTATCTGTCACTGTATCTTATATAAATGCTAAATGCATTTCCTCTGAGATGCATTAAATATGAATCTTTTGCCCTTTATCTTTTACATTTTTTGGAATGGTCGTTGAGGTTTATTTGACTAGAAAACTTTTTCTCGGGATGATGGCAGTTGCCTGCTGTGATATTACATATGGATTTATTCAGAGTTACAATTTATTATCTCTGGATCCCAGATGAAGCATTTTTTAAACCTAGAACATGCAGTTCTAGATAGCCCACCTTTTATCTAGAACTAATTCTTTTATCACCGGGAACGCTTCCTTCTTGTTTAGAACCTGAACTGTGAACTCAAAATGGTTTGTAGTGTAGTCCTAGATCTGCTCCATGGGGTAGAAGGAGCACATTGATCTATTGATCTATTGATCTATTCCATTTTTAAACCTCTTTCCAGAGCATTATTTACCCAGTCTTGTAACCTTAAATCTTTAGCTTACATAATGTTTATTTAACCTTCAAGCATATAGCCTGTTGTTTAAACACAGATTGGATTATGTTCTTGGTTTGACCCTACCCTTATGGTGAGCGCTGGTTTAACCGTACAACTGTCATAAAAACTCCATATTCATCACAGTTAGCAATATTTAATTTTACATGTGCTTGCTTCGATTATTTGGCCAAAAGCTGTACTATTAAGGTGTTTAATATTTTACTGTACCATTCCCTGTAATTGGAGCGCTGATTATAGCATCTCATATTGTATAAAGAGGCGATCAGTATTTTCTTTGTCTTGGAGCTGATACGCTCATCATTTTGTAACATCAGTGATAAAAATGCGTTCTTGCCTGGTTCCCTACACAAGTGGATAAGCAGGCCCTCAGCACGCCAAACTCAGTTTAAATCACACTTTTAAAAAAAGCTTTAACCACTGTGAATCACCCGTTTAAATGAGAGAATTATGTTAATATGACCTATATTCCAAAATCATATTAACACATCATCTTGTTTTTTTTCCTTACTGAGTGACACATGCACATGTCAGTGATATTAGGAACTGGAAAGACATCCATTTTAGGCTCAGATTCTTGTGGATTGGAGGCAGCTTGTCTCCGAAGTCTGCCTATGGCACAAAATTCTCCTATTCCATGCTCTTTAATTTTATTATCCCCCGTGTCCTGAATCCCTTAATGCATTTCCCCTCTTGTACCTTTTTTAGTTTTACATTTTCTGTGTCTTTTTTTTGTGCCAGTAAGAACTGCTGTAACTCAGGCTTCCATCTTTCCCTGACATATTATACCTTAGTCTTGTCTGCGTTTCCTAAGCAAGTCTTGTCTTGTCAGCAGTAAAGAAAATCCTCACTGTTGCTGACAGCATGTTTCTACTGCAGATGGATTTCAGTCTACCAGAAATGGGAAGCAACAGTGTTTTCTCCCATTTTATACCCAGCATCACTTTCTTCCTAAGGCAGTGGTTCACATCTCGGGTTTCTTTCCTTCGGAAAGCTGTGATGATAAAACAGATATGAAACACCATGAATTAGCCCCTAATTCCTATCTCACAAATGAGAAAACTGCAGGTAATACACAGTAATTATTTGCATGTAAAGACCGCTGATTGGATCTTTATCAGTTCATCCAGGTGATGCAGTGATATAACAATTTACAGGGTGGGCCATTTATATGGATACACGTAAATAAAATGGGAATGGTTGGTGATAACAACTTCCTGTTTGTGGCCCAATTAGTATATGGAAGGGGAAAAACTTTTCAAGATGGGTGTTGACCGTGGCGGCCATTTTTGGCCATTTTTGGCCATTTTGTATCCAACTTTATTTTTTCCAATGGGAAGAGGGTCATGTAGCACATCAATCTTATTGAGAACTTCACAATAAAAACAATGGTGTTCTTGGTTTAAATGTAACTTTATTCTTTCAAGAGTTATTTACAAGTTTATGACCACATAAAATGTGTTCAAAGTGCTGTCCATTGTTTTGGATCGTCAATGCAATGCTTTTCTCCCACTCTTGACACACTGATAGCAACACCCCAGAATTAATGCTAGCACAGGCTTCCAATAACCATTGTTTCAGATGCTGCACATCTTGTATCTTCACAGCATAGACAATTGCCTTCATATGACCCCAAAGATAAAAGTCTAAGGTGGTCAGATCGGGAGACCTTTGTGGCCATTCAACTGTTCCACGACAACCAATCTGCTTTCCAGGAAACTGTTCATGTAGGAATGCTCGGACCTGACGCCCATAATGTGGTGGTAAACCATCTTGCTGGAAAAACTTGCTGGAACGTTCCATCTTCAGAGCATAAAGAGGGCAACACATCATCATGTAGCAATATCAGATATACAGTGGCATTGAGGTTTTCATTGATGAAGAATTATCCCACTATCTTTGTACCCCATATACCACACCATACCATCAATTTTTGTGTCTCAACAGTCTTGGAGGGATCTATCCACTGTGGGTTAGTGTCAGACCAATAGTGGTGGTTTTGTTTGTTAACTTCACCATTCACAAAAAAGTTTGCCTAATCACTGAACATAATGTGCTGTGTAAACTGAGGGTCCTGTTCCAATTTTTGTTTTGCCCATTCTGCAAATTCAACACGCCAATCTGGGTCATCCTCGTTGAGATGCTGCAGTAGCTGGATTTTGTAAGGGTGCCATTTGTGAGTAGCTAATATCAGCCAAAGGGACTGATGCCACTCTCCATTGATATGCGGCGAGTGCTATGCTGTGGACTCTTGCTGAATGAAGCTAGGACAGCCACTGGGGTTTCTTTATTTGTGACAGTTTTCTTGCATCCACATTTTGGCAAATCCAACACTGAACCTGTTTCACAAAATTTGGCAAGCAGTTTGTTCACTGTAGCATGGGAGATGGGTGGTCTTGTAGGGTATCTTGCATTGAAATCTACTGCAGTGACCCCCGGGTACTGCGTTCACCAGACATCAGCACAATTTCTATCTGCTCCTCACTTGTTAACCTCTGCAACATGTCAATGGCTGTAAACAAAGAGAAATTTGTAAATAACTCTTGAAAGAATAAAGTTGCGTTAAAACCAAGCACACAATTTTTTTGTGTGAAATTCTCAATTAGTTTGATGTGTTACATGACCCTCTTCCCATTGGAAAAAATAAAGTTGGATCCAAAATACCCAACTTCACAATGGCCGTGATGGTCAATACCCATCTTGAAAAGTTTTCCCCCTCCCATATACTAATGTGCCACAAACAGGAAGTTGATATCACCAACTATTCTCATTTTATTTAGGTGTATCCATATAAATGGCCCATCCTGTATTGTCTACTCAGTTTTAGTCTAAATCACATTGACTGCCTGTCTCTTTCCACCTGTAACAGGTCAGAGCAAACTAGATTAGTTTAAAAGCCATTATAACATCTCTGATAAGACATTGATTGGTTCAAAGAACAAATGTCACTGAATTGAGTTACCAAATATCCAGTGGCCAGGACACTCAGATCTGATTCACATTTTACCTTCACTTAAAATACACTTTCAATAACCAGCTAAATTGTAAATATTGACTGAGGTATCTGATGATAAAGAATCACAAACTGAAATTGACTGGACCATGGTGAACGCGTGGCATTTAATGAAGTCATATGGCAGCATCCCTGACAATCCCATATTACCAAGTTTGTCCCAAAATGGAAACCCATTTCAGGTCATCATTTATGCCACAGTTCATGGTCAAGTCTTGTATCTTTGTTGCCTCTCTCTGTGCTCCAGTAGAATGTTTTGGTACATGCCACTGTCCCATTGTTTTCATTTGCAGTGTATTTGCATTAACAACTAAATACAAGCCTTGGTGTCTATGAATCCCAAGCCTTATTAGCTTGTATAGACCTTTGTAAATGGGCCTTAGTCTAATCTTTTTGGTTATAAAACAAAATGTTAATGAAGGGTAAAATCTTAATAAAACAGAAGCTTGTATTTTCTCAGCAACTTTTACAGCTTTGTGAATTTATCATTGTAATATGTCTCGGACAGAGTTATCGCTATGAACTTGCTTTTTGAGAGTAAAAACCTTGCTTGGTGAGATGATCATGTTTTGGATGTTTCTTAGATTCCTTATCATGACCCATCAAATGTGCATATTTTCTGTATATTCCACACCAACACTGGAAGACATGGGTTTGATGTCTTGTATCAAGCATATTTTTTATCGATATTGAACTTTTATAATAGTCGTCTTTCCTTCCATTTCATTCTGCCAGAGAGAGACACTCACTGATTAGCGATTTACCAGTCTGATGTGCAAATCCTCTGACTGCAACAATGCACTGACAATTAAATACTAGGAACTCTCTGTATTGACATGCTGCCAACAAACATGTAAATAGAGTGAAACAGATGAGCCTCCTCGGGGCTGACCATTGAATTTCTTGTTACATACTCAGCTTTCCACTTTAGCTGATTGCAATCGCCATTTAATAATGAGGAGATTACTTCTCTTATGTTGTTTAATGCCCAGGTTATTGACCAGGTACTTGCTTGAGAGTTTTCTAAATCTACTTTCATACATGAGAGGCCAGTTGTAGAAGGAGATTTAATTTAGTAGGTGTTTAAAATATCTGCCAAAGAGCACTTCATAGAGCGTCCTCAAAACCTATAACCTTCTTTTCTCATCCTCATCTTCTTCCTATTTGTAAACAACCAACTTGCATCAACATCTGATTAATACCGCTCTTAAGTTATGCATTTAAACATTATTTTGTATCAATGGAAGACATACAACATTCTCAGGCTTATACCTTTTATACCTTCTCCTGTTTCATCTTTGACACATACCAAAGGAATCTCTTTGTAAGCATGCTGTAGCACTGTATTTCTTTTAATGCAGTTTCCAATCACAGTAGAAGAACCAGTGTATTCTGATTTCCGGCTCTTGTTTTACAGAGAGCAACTAGAGCAGAGCTTTTGTACGATGAATTTGAATTAAAATCCCATCTTCTGTAATGTCAGATTCAACCGTTCTAGACCTTTGCAATGCAGAGATGGGATGTTTGAGGAAAACATCAAGGTTCTAGCTTCCCTAGCTTTTAGCATAACATTGTTTGAAACAGTGTCTTCAAATATCTTTACGTGAAGAATTTCATTTCTTGATGTTTTTTTTTTTCTTTTCTAAAAAAAAAAAAATATATATATATATATAATTCAAAGGTCTTTGTTTTCGGGAGATCTCGCTCCATTATTACCATGCAGAATGTGTATTTTTCCTCTTCAAGCTGAAGCATGTTTAAAAGGTATGGAATAAATAGGAAGCCTATGTGTTCAACTAAATTATATATATATATATATATATATATATATATATATATATATATATATATATTTCTTTATTGTTACAATCTTGTTAGGACTGAGATTGATCAGTAAATAAAAAATATGACGAAGGGGAGAAGTGTAACATTCGAGACTTATAGTAATTTCCAGTTGAGTTAAAACATTTAACTTGCTGTTTGGGTTGTGGCTGTTTGTTAAACTGATCCAGTCTCTAAAAATGTGCCCAATAGCATCATTTTACCTTTGTTATAGCTGGGGATTTGTGTATATTTATCTTTTTATTTACTTATCATTATTACGTTATGCTGAACATTCTTACAGTTTATATAAAGTACAGGCAAATTTTGATGAAAGAGTAAATGAGGAACTTCATAATTACAAAGAAAGACAATAGGACTAAATTATCCGCCCCCAAAGAGCGAGAAGCACTTAAAACTGCACTTTGTGATGTTCTATGGAAAGTATGGATCACAGCTAGTTTTCCTGAGGATTATGGGATTATATTTGGCCTTGAAATGTTCAAAACATCAGTATATTGCGTGCATATTTTATGAGTAATTTGGGAGTGGAAATGACTGATTTCTGCAATTTCATGAAAGTCTAAAGACACTGGTTCCAGCAGAGGAAAATAACCCCAAATTAGTTTTGGGTCCATTTCTGATTGGTTTGATTGGATTTTCAGGTCAATTTGAGACACTGACAAACCACCCAGGAGTAAAGCCCATGAGAAGTGTTATACCTGCACATATAATGTTTAGAGATGTCCTTCTGCTAATTTACTGATGTGACATATAGTTGCTGGTTAATGCATAAGGAGGCAACAACAGTTTGAAATGATTTAATATATTCAACACCCCTGTTAGTATTACATGATATGGCTAGCACTGGGGACATCTCAGTGACTTCATGGCAATAACTGTACCTTTTGTCTAAGCACATATATTAATATTAATGTTGAGTATTGTGCAGTTGGGAAGCCCTTTGCTTATAATTTACAATTTATTTAAAAACTCTTTCTCTTTATCTTCATTGGCCCAGATACTTGTAGGCAAATGCATCTCATCACTGGGGGTTATCGACTAAAGTCCAAATTGTTGCGTAAAGGTATGAATTCACCAGTTAAACATGGTTGCAATAGACTGCTACAGTCGTGATTTCATTTTGGGAATATTGTCGCGGTTGTGACTTTACTATGGGAATATTGTTGCGGTTGCGAATTTAAAATTGTTGCGGTCACAGATTTGCTATGGGAATAGAATTCGACTGTCAAATTCTCACTTTAGCCAATAACCCCCATTGTCTCTGGAAATCATATGTACACTTTCCCATTACGTTCCTTTTCCAGACGTCTTTCCAAGTTGCAGTTTGTAATTTTAGTTTAAGCCCATTGGATCGGTTTACAACACGCCATCTTTTTTTAATCCACTACCTGGCATTATAATGCATTAAAATCCCATCATTCACTTGATACAGCTTCACATTTTTTCAGACATATTTTTTTTAAATGCTGCCATTTACACAGAGAAGGGAAACACCAGAGATAAGGAGGTCTAATGGAGAAGTAAACAGGAGACAAGGCCTTCTTGTGCATAGGGATTATTTGCCCTTTAAAGTGCCTTTAGGTATCAGAATATGAATGACGAGGCTTTTGGGAAATGCTGGTAAATGGGCAGTTGTGGGTTAGAGCTCCCTCCTTACCTGCAGATTAAATAGTAAAAATCAATATGGCCACATCTCATTGTTACCTGATTATTTGGCGGAAAATGAAACTATTGACCGACTGGAAAGGCAGAGCTGGAAATGTTATTTAATTCTTCAGATATTACTGGTTGCCCTTATAGGAAAAATCCAGCAGGTGGGCTTCTCATTCTGCGTTTAATGTTTGTCTTGGACTCCGGGAATGTGGCAGCAAGCATTTACCCAGAGCACTGCCAGTAGTCTCTTCTCCATGCAAAATATTTGCGCCACAACTCAGCAAATTACTTTAATAAAACAAATGAGGAATTTATTAGTAATTTGTAAGCTTCTGCACGTGCCCCCATCCATCCAGCGCGTTGCCTGTGGTTTTTATTTTTTTACATTTACACTTCTTACAGATTCTGCCTTTTTGTGAGTTTGATTTTCCTGCAGACAAAGTGCTCCAGAGATTGCCTGATGTCGGTAATATTGACAGGCTTTCCTTCATTGGGTGCTGCAGTGCTTTACACAGCTTGTGCTCACAGCAGGTCAGGACTCTTTGTACAACTTCCATTGACCGGAGAACTTACTATACCTTTATATTTATTTATTTAATTTCCCCTTGTTTTATTTGAAGACTGAGCCCCGTGTCTTCTGTTGGGAAACACTGCTGTCTCCCATTCACGTGCAAAGAACATAAAAAAAAAAATAAAGAGGCATTAAAAAATTATTTTCATTAAAGAATCACAAGCATCAAGATAAGGCAACAGCCAAAAGCTCAGGAGAGGAGACCCCTATGAACGGAGATGCTTTCTAGCTGCACCTGGAAAGTAATTTGGTTCCAAAACGTAGCAGATTTGGATTAGGAACAGTAACATATCTATCCTAGGAGAAACTTCATACTCGGTGGGAAATAGGGGGAGGACAGAGAGTTATGGCACCTGTAATCAACGCCATCTTCTTCTAGGTCATTTTCTTTGGGTGCTCTAAAACTTCCTATCATGTGATTCCTGTACCAATGGGTCTAGTGATTTATATGTCATATTTAGAGATTTAGGTTGATATATGTTTATGGTTTCTGTAGTGCCACCAGTGCCCTGATATAAGACATAGTTTTTTAAGACATAAGACATACAGTAGTTTTACATTGTTCACAATCCCAGTTAAAGGTGCAGTTACACCCTTTGCCTATGGAACCTCTTGCTTTGTGGTTTTACAGTAACATTTACTCAGAAATACTAATCCTAAATCATCACCTGTTAAACATAAGATTGATATTAAATAACGTGTGAATGTCCGTCATTCTTACATTTAAGCTATTACTTATCATTTATACACCAATATCCCTGCATTGGATTACCCAGACCCCTCCAGTGTGATTGTCCCCTCACTCCCATGAGCCTCTCTAACCGCCTTGTTATTATCATGTCCACTGGTTAATCTAAGCCCATTCTAGGTCACACTGTTATGTGAATTCACATAACACTTGCATGCACAAATTCACATTCCACTCACCCATTAACATTCCACTCACGCACACAGATTCACATTGCACACACAGATTCACATTGCACTTTCCCTTTCACATTATACTCAGACTCACATATTTACATTACACTCACATTATAATCACAATCACACTACACTCACAGCAATGAGCTGTACCTATATATGTTATTGTATGTCTTTATGAAAACAAACAGAAGATAAAATGATACAAATCAGGTATGTTTTCCCTTAATGTAAATTATAATAGCTTAGACAGCAGATAGGGATATATATATATATATATATATATATATATATATATATA
>WMED01010971.1:0-15494 GCA_019650415.1 Pipa parva | reverse complement strand
AAACACCTCTTGGACAGTAGAACAAACGACAGAAGCTGAAAGAAAGCGCAAAAAGAAATGTGGCACTAAGTGCCTTATCAAGGGTTGTTTGGGGGTTGTATCAATTTATTGTTTATTTTTGATAAGGCACTTAGTGCCGCATTTCTTTTTGCGCTTTCTCTCAGCTTCTGTCGTATATTCCTGTACACTACACATGCACGAAGTATTGATCCACTGCACAGTATAGGAATGTGTCACTGCAATGTGTAGAAGACATATACAACCCACTACAAACATATTATGACTCTTTGGCTTTTGACCTGGTAGGGTGCTGCTGTCTGACCTTTCAGTGTTAGTTACCTAGATACTTGTATCATAGTTAATGATAGTGTTGTTAATGTGGAGATCTACCATATAAACTAATCAGATACAAGTTAATGTTAGCACTGTAAAAATTACAATTAACTGAAGGACTTGTTCAAACGCTGCCAACCAAGCTAATCTTAGAAAAGAGGATTTAAGCTATACAGAGAAATTAGATTTGCTTACGTTAGAAAGAAAGCATCTTTATGGAACATGACAACATATTTCTAGGATAATGGACCCCCTTCCCTTAATTTACATTGTAAGAGTAGTCAGGCTGTGAAATTCTACCTAGGGAGCTATTAATAAGGGATTTATTTCTTGGGTTTCAAAATGGGTTGAATCCAATTCGAACAAGAAAAACATTTCTAAAGGTATTATTAAATGAATCCAGTGGTGGTTAATCTAATAATGAGATCAAGAACAAAAATCCCTCTACAAGGTTGAATTGAAAGGTATTTACATTTTTTATATTCCCCTGGATTTAAAGAATCATGCAAATCGTCAGCTTCATGAACATACTGTATATCCAGTCACAGCTACAATATTACAACATTGTAAAATCACAATATCCCCTAAAACCTTTCTTGAAATTGCTGTCAGAATCCTAAACAATTAAGTTCTCCAACATTGCTGTAGGATTTACAGTTTCTCAGTGACAAAGTACAAAGGTGTACAAGTCTGTACGCACTTCAGTAATATCAAAGGTGTGCAAGTCTTGTACGCACTTCAGTAATATCAAAGGTGTGCAAGTCTTGTATGCACTTCAGTAATATCACCCAGCAGGTGTAGTTACACTAGTGTGAAGAATATTCTGATTCTCACCTGACATGGATTTCTTATTATTTTCGGAATAATTGTTAATTATGTTAAAGCTTTAATAGTCCCATTTTATTATTAAATATTATTTATTCATTCTTATATAGCGCTACTATTTTACGCAGCGCTTTACAGAGGTTCATCATTCACTTCAGTCCCCTAGCTTACAATCTAGTCTCCCTAATTTGTCACACATACAGATGTATGTTTTTGGATTGTGGGAGGAAACCGGAGTGCCCGGAGGAAACCCACGCAAGTGCGGGGAGAACATACAGACTCCATGCAAATGAAATCCAGGGTGGAATTGAACCTAGGACATCATTGCTGCAAGGCAGCAGTGATTAACACTGAGCCACCGCACTGCCCTTGAGCCACTGAACTGACCATTTAACTTAAAAGAACAGCAACACCAAAATGAAAGAAAGAAACGCCATGGAAGTGCTTCAAATGTATTTATATTTAATATTTTTTCAACCTTTGCTTTAAAAAAAAAATAAAATCTAAATTGTGTATATAAAGTAAGATTGTTTTAAAGATTGTGTTTTAGGGCACAACTTCCCAAATTCAAAGGGACTGGGTGAGGTCTGTTTACCAACATGGCTGCTATGAGTAAAAATAAGAACAAATAGAAAATCGATAAAAGTCAGCTAAAAAGGTACCATTTTTTGACAAGTAAAATACTTGTACTTAAATAACTTCCACACAAATGGTATTTTTGAGTTTTTGGGGATTCACTTGCAGTAGAACCTGCTCTAGCTTTTCTTATTTGTTGACCTGGCTTTAAAAGGGTTAAACTTTCTCATGCAGTTACATCCTTGAGGTACAAAGGATTAATTACCTCATTCTTTGGTTTCTCAGTGTTTTTCTCAAAGCTGCTGCTGCTGTGATTCTGCAGAATGTCAATCAGTACTGTATATCATTTGTTCCACTCTAAAGAAAACAACCGATGAGTCAATGGACTCAAATGGGAGATACTTTGTGATTGCTCTAATTTCTTTGGTGAGATTATTTGCTTAGAAGAAAAACAAATTTGTTGAACAATGAAGTTTAACTTTAAATCATTCTGTAGAATCATGTACTGTTCTGAACTTGGATCCATTCCCCCACTTCCCAATCTTCGGGTATTCAGTAAAATCTGTCATTAGCTGAATTTGCATTCAGTTTGAATGGCTGCAGACTTGGACTTACTCCCTATTCAGTCACACACATAGACGTAAACTTAGGCCAATTTAGTCGATCTTTAATTAACTTATATTGTATATTTCTGGATTGTGAGATAAAACTCCAGAGCAAATCCGCACATGTACAGGGAGAACATAAAAACACCATGCAGATGAAGTACAGGGAGGAATTGAAACCCAGATCCCAAAGCTGCAAAGCATCAGTGCTAACCACTTTCCTAAGGAAAGTATCAACAGTGATTTGCCTCAAACAGCTGCATAACCACTTCACCTTCATTTTAATGTGACCAGGGCATAAATTATTAATTGGTTCAGGTAATATATAGGGCATATGGTCTATGATATTGATAAGTAATGATAATTATCTGCACAGCATCTATCTGATGGTACTTACAATTCTTTGTACAGTGCCATCCCTTAAGTGTATACAATTTTTTAATTAAGGGAGTTTTAATAAAAATCAAATGGTAGTGTTTTTTTCCCTTATTTCTACTTAAAAAGCTGCAAAACAGACATTGAAACACAAGCAGAAATATGAATTTAGCAAACCTTTTTTGGAAAGTGAGTGATTCGACCCTGAAATATATTATAAATCACCTTTTAGTTTAGATAAACAGATTAGCGGATGGGGATGGTGTAAAGGTCTATCATTCTTCATTCTTTCCACGAATGGTTAAATCTAAAATCTGTAACGAAAGTGATCTATTCTACTTATTTCTGTCCTCTGACGCAGAGAGCCTCTCAACAAGCAAAAGAGTTAATATGTTCCCAACGATCCATTTTATTCTGTCCAGAGAGCCAATTTTCTCTGGTCACAATGACCTTGCTGGATGCCCCAAATCTTCTTTAATATATCCATTCCATGCTTCCTTTACTGAAGGGGGAAAAAAATTGGCAATTTGTAAGAGTTTTGTTGTTGATGTTTGTGCTGATTCTGGCATTTCACAGATTACTAGCAGAACAGTTTTTGGAAACTGAAATATGTTTCTTAATATTTGGAACTATAGCAGAGGCATATATAAAATCCAATGTTATATAGATTTTCCAGATTAATAGGGGTCAGGAAAAGGAAGTCATTGAAAAATAGTGCATTAATTACCTTCCTGGAATGATATCAACGCTAAATAAATGTTTTTCATTTATTTTTATATAGCATAGATTAAAGGGTCTGTTCATGAAAGGTATGGTAAATGTGTCAATTCGCATTTGTTCGCCACTTCCTCATATTTGCGTATTCAGCAAACTCTTTGATTTGACACATTTGAGACTAATATGCTTACGGCAGCTGCAGACTTTTGGAGCACTTCACACCAGGATCAAAGTATTAAATTCAACAAGGCAAATTGGGCAAAATTTACTAGACTCGAAAAGGACATTTTTGATCGATGTAAAAACAGCCGTTTGATCGAAAAATATTGATCGATTTTTTCCAATTGAAATATTTTGATCAAACTTTTTCTATCTTTTTTTTTTTTTTATGGAAAAGTAGCCAAAGTACTTATGTAAAGTATGGATAGTTGGATACTTTTCCATAAAAATAAAATAAAAAAATTGATCAATATTTTTCGATCAAACTGTAGTTTGTACATCGAGTTTAGTAAATTCCACGTGTTATACTCACCAGTTTTACTTCGCCAGACTGAATTAGCTGATGAATTAGGATGTGATGGCAGGGATCTTACTGTGCAACTGACTTTGCCAGACTATGTAAAAGACGGCTACTGACGCAGTTTCATCTTCACTATGGGAATCCTCTGTTTAGTTAATAAGGAGTAGAGAATCGTTGCGTAGCCACCTGAAATGATGAGAATTCACTCCGATGGTCAAATTCTCACATTGATGAATAAGCCCTCTTTAAATGAGAAATGTAACAAGCTGAGATAAAAAATAATCCTGCAATAAAAACCAAAAGTAAAATGTATACAAACCAGAAAATTCTAGAATTTATAGATTTCTTAGGATGAAATATAAACAGGCCCTATTACCTAACGTTAAACTTTAACATATTTTAATAAACTGAATTGTTATTAAATTATAGTCTATTAGATATATTTGGTAGATTTCACTCTACTGCGAATTGTGCCTAATATGACTGCCCATCTCAGTGTATACTCCATTCAATAACTTAGTCCCTCAGTGTGTGGCAGTAGCTGAATTAACAGCTCACAAAATGAAGGACTGCACACCCCAACTGCCAAAGATGTATCCTTTCCTTATTTATCGCACCACATGGTGAAAGTACAAATTGAGCACAAAGGTTCTGATGCTGCATTAGGGCCCAGGGAAGGGGGACTTGGTGCCAATCCTGTACTGGGTCCCATGTTATTGTATTTCTGCCACTGTTGGTAGGGTTTAAAAAAGAAGTCCACAAACTGTTAGTATTTTGGGAGACTTAATTCATTTATTTTAACTGACAGTGATATTTTGGGAGTGTACCTCACATTCTCAACAATTAAAAGCCAAACATGTGCAGGAATGTCCCAGTAAAATGCTAATGCAAAAGAAAGGGGTCTCTCTTGATAGATGCCACTGCTTATATGTATGTATAAATGCAAATACGAGGGGATATAAGCCATGCCCTTCTACTCTCTGTTTCAGTAAATAAAATCAAAGGAAAAAAAAACCCCTGTTTCTAAATAGAGTATCTCTCTCTCTTAAATTGAACCCAATATTTAAGTGGTCCTTAATGTTAAAAAGAAACTGGTGTCCTAAAATATATATCCCACAATTCCAAACTCAGTAACTGATACAGCATTTGACCATTCCCTTGTAAGGAAATCAAATTCACATCAGAGTATGATTGTGACTGTCCTTGTCAAAACAGGGACAGTTGTCAGGTACGCCAGTACATTCTCTGTACACATTAAATATTGTAATAAAAAATGCATGTGCGCTTCCTGTATTCTCATTAAACTTTCACTTTCTCAGGGAGCACATATGCTTTACAGTTGAGACAGACTTACTTTTCCAATCACCTTTTAAAGTTTAGCTTTGCTTTTTGTCTGTGAGTGACTGCCTTACGTATACCTTGGGGCTATGGCACTTCTAAAATATACTTCTGGAGTTCTGAAAAGTGTTGTGGCGGGATAGACGTCTTGACTTCTGAGTTTAAATTATTGAACTGAAAGAAAATGCCGAAGACAAGAAAATGATATAAAAATTCAGTGATTGGTGTTTGAAACATTTCTCTAAAAATGCAATGTTTTTCATCCTTTACTTTCCCTGCTATTTCACTCTTATCAAAGCAGTTTCTCTTCTTACTCTCTCCTGTAGTTGTTCCTTTTCTTACAGACACACACTGTGCTTTAACATGATACAGTGTAGAAATACCGAGACACGTCTTCCTAGAGTAACTGTAACTTTTAAAGAGCTCCTGTCACCTCAAAACACTAATACTAATGTAGGTTGATCTAATGAGATAAACGTGTTTGCAAATATATATATATATACTGTATATATATATATATTTAAAAAAATGTACCTTTATACAGCGTTTCTCTCTGTCAGCCTGTCTTTTCTTTCCCGAGTCTTGGGTGGATGGGTATAAATAATGATTGACATTACAGCTCCTCCAATCAGATCCCTACTAGATTGTGATTGAAGGGATATGATTAACCCCACCCACCCAATACTCGGGAAAGAAAATGCAGGCTGCCAGTGAAGATGACAGTGAGAAATGCTGTTAAAAAGTACATTTTTTTTAGTAATACATATGTATTTACAAACCGTTTATTTCATTAGAACAACCTTCATTGGTATTAGTTTTGAGGTGACAAGTGCACTTTAAGGACCTCCCTACTTAAGTCAACAGGGTCATTTTTTTGTATGAACTTATATACACATAGTATTAGGTATATAAAGAGAGAGAAAAACTCCATTTTCTGTTTAAGGGGACTGCTTTTTTGGCCAAATGGGATTGCTAGCCTTACACTAGATTATCACATTTGCCTTGTTAACTCATTGGTTGCTATTGTCTGATATTATACCAAGTGGCAAAAATTAATCAAATTGCAAAAATGAAACAATAATCCAAATTTATCAAAAAGTAAATTTATTTCCTGAAGTGAATTTGTCACACTATGCCACAATTCACCTATATTGTAGTGGGGCAATTATGCATATTTACTAAACTGCATGTTGTCAGAGCAACAGAACAAATTTTGTTAAGTTCCTTATTGAGTGTTGTTAGGCGAATAGTATTAGTGATATATTGTTGTGAATTTGGCATGAAAAGGGGTATTGTAGTAGTCATCCTTTTTATATGGATCTGTTTTAAAGAGACAATCTCACTGTAACTATATCTTTCTATACTAACCACTACATACTGCCAATAGGCATAAATTATCACAAGAAAGGTCAGTCACCATACTGTTGCATTTTGTTTACCAGTACTTTCTCTGGAGAGCAGTTGCATAAATTACTACAATTGTTTTTACATTCATTTCAATGTCAAAAAGACCTTACCGGTCCTTTTGTCTAAATGCTATCATTATGGATTTGTTTAATGCTCAGACCAGTTGGAGATACGTACTGAATAAAAGATTTATGGAATATGACTTGCTCCTGACATTTTTTTTGTGACAAAACATCTGCTATGTGTTGTTACAGGATGACTTCTCTCTCTCTGCATATTCTTGAAGATTAATATTCAGTGCAGCCAAATGAAGGGGTCAAGAAATCTTTGAGAAGAATATGAATTATGTTCTTAAACTGATAAATTATGGATGTATACGCATGGCTATATCAGCAACTCAGAACAGAGCAAATTACTCTAAAATCCAACTTTTAATGTTATCTTTAAGAAGTGCCATTGGATTTTAACACACAGAATCCAAGGGCTGGTCTGAAAAATATATTGGTTTGGGTGGGTTGGGTCTCACTTTTTTAGATCAATGGGAAGCTTGTAAAATGTATTTGTTATTATACATATTATAATAGTTCTTGCAATACTTGCACGTGACTGGCCAAGATGTAATCTGGTAAGGTTAAGGACAGGATTTTGAATATAAAGGACATTTCCAAGCTTTTTAATGAATAATAAGCAAGTGTGAAGTAATAAATGAAATAAAGGCATATTAGGAATTACTATTTGTTTGTCTAATAAGATAGTCCTCTCCAGTATATTTCCTAAATTACAAATGTTCCTTGGGAGGGTAACTACCCTTCATCAGGTTTACTTGTTAAAGATGGCACAATAAATTGATTTGGCACTTTATTCAGCTCTCATGACACTATTTTTGATTTCCTAATGTGTTTCTGGGTGGGGTGATCAGGTGTTGTGGATGTTCTCTGAGGAAACCGTTTACATTTCCTTTGTTATATTTCCTAAATGTCAGATTGAATCCAATGTTATCTTACACCCAGAGCTGCCATCAGAAAACTAGCTTTCCCCCAAGCGCAAACAAGATTTCCAGCTGATAGAGCACCAGCAGTACTTCCTCTGTATCTTCATATATAAAAAGAAATATATATATTTTTTACCTGTTCCTCAATCTCACTATCATACCCTTATATTATGGAAAATTATGCATTTAGTTAGTTATATTTGCTTTTAAACCATGAGTTTCTCTGTACCCTCATGACAAGTATATTTATGACTGCTTTCTATAGTCCCTTATCTCAGTATAATACCCTCTTGCCTGTACTTAGTATTGTTTGGAACCTGATGAAGGAAGGAAAATAAACCTTCTGAAAGCTTGTTCGTTTAAAAAGACTTTTAGTCCAATAAAAAAGGTATCACCAAATACTGCAATACTCATGATATATTTACCTTTCAAATATGTTATCCTTTCAAATATGTGTTCCAGTGTACATATCTAGATAAACCAAGGAACATAGTTTTGACAATTTTGGTAATATCATTGCTTTTTAAAATATATTTTGACTTTAACATTATAATTCAAAATCAGATAGAGCTTTCCATTAAGCACTGTAATACAAAATATGTCTGCTCAAGCAGCCATGGTAGTTAAAGTACGTAATGCTGAGTCTTATATTCTCTACAGAATTATCTTACAGTGGACTAAAGGACCCCATTTGTTTTATTCATTACCCCCATACCCACAACACATGGGGAGCGAATGAAGAGACATAGTTGATTTAGGCCACTTGCTGGTCACTTGGCTTTGTCACTAGACAGTTTGCTTTTATTTGGTTCATTGCTGGTCTCTTGGCTTTGTCACTAGACGGTTTGCTTTTAGTTGCTTCGTTGCTGGTCACTTGGGTTTGTCACTAGACGGTTTGCTTTTAGTTGGTTCATTACTGGTCACTTAGATTTGTCACTAGACGGTTTGCTTTTAGTTGGTTGATTGTTGGTCAATTGGCTTTGTCACTAGAAGGTTTGCTTTTAGTTGGTTCATTGCTGGTCACTTGGATTTGTCACTAGATGGTTTGCTTTTAGTTGGTTCATTGCTGGTCTCTTGGCTTTGTCACTAGACAGTTTGCTTTTAGTTGGTTTGTTGCTGGTCTCTTGGCTTTGTCACTAGACAGTTTGCTTTTAGTTGGTTTGTTGCTGGTCACTTGACTTTGTCACTAGACAGTTTGCTTTTAGTTAGTTTGCTACAGGTCACTTGGCTTTGTCACTAGATGGTTTGCTTTTAGTTGGTTCATTGCTGGTCACATGGCTTTGTCACTAGACAGTTTGCTTTTAGTTAGTTCGTTACAGGTCACTTGCCTTTGTAACTGGATGCCCAGCTATTAACCGAGGCGAAGATGATAACCCAATTTCTGTGAATAATTATCTAGTAGTAAGTTAACTATTATCTGACAAAGGTTGGGTTACCCCTCAAAATGTTAAATTAACAGTAGATAGTTGTTTACATTAAATGTGTTAAGCATCCTTTCTTCAAGTGCGTATACCTGTATGTGCATTCCATTGAGTAAGCTGATTTGGTCTACACGTCTACAAAACAAAACTGCATTAACAAATTGTACAGGGGGTTTAGTTTTATTTCCACTGCACCACATTGTTATCTATTCCTAACAGGTATACCACATTCTTTTGCCACACATTTCATTGTTTCTCCACAACATGTTTGACTGACCACATTATCCCCCCTTATTAACCATTAAACTTTCAGTGACTTTTTAAATACTAAAACTGTTACAATATATGTGGTTGGTATTTACAGCCTGTTTTTCACCCTATGGCCCACTTGTCACGTGGGAAATAAAAAGGCATCAGTCTATTCTTCCATCCCTTTGATTTATTACATTAGGTTTAGCTCATTTTAAACTCATTGTCCCATTTACAGCCAACATAAATTCAACTTATATAACAAACATATATTTTTCAGCTGTCAGAGGAAGAGTATGTTGGTGGGAATGGCTTTCACATACATCATATATTTCAATTATTTTATCCCACTAACCCAGGAAGCTGAGAGTATAGAGTAAAGGATTTAAACAGACATTAATAATCTATGGTGCCATTTAATGCAATTTCCCTTATTGATTTGTGACTGAGTGGACATGATTTATTTTCTTAGCTTAACTATAGAAAAGGTTTAAGGATTTATATGACCACAGGTAAAGACTATGGCTCTACATGTCAAAATGGCTGCTTTTTTTGGCACCATAGAAGAAGTATGTCAGTGATACAGCCCCAAAACCTTTTATTTAAAAATATATCGATTAGAAATTATGTTTAATCTTTAGGAAAATGAACAGCTGTGGAGAATGCAATATATGAATTTCTATATTGCTGTTTTTCTACTTTGTGTTTTTCTTGCATCCTGTTATGTAATCATATATTGCTGAAAGTACTTGGAAAAATAAGCTATATATTAAGTGAAAGTGCTGCTGTATGTTATTTCCACTTCATAATACTGTAGGAATTCATGAAGGAATAGAATATAGTGATTGATTTATGTATAAGAAGATGGAGAGCCTGTCTTTATTGATGATTTTTACTATAGGTAATAAAATCAAAAGTAACTTCCATTAGCTATGCTGTATATTGTGCAGTTTGTCTATTCCATTGATTGCATTAATATCAGCTTTTAACGGACATAAAATAAACACATTCACAGTTTTACATTTTATGCATTGTGCACACATAATGGAATTCATTTATACAATGCACATGGGTATAAATGCAGTAACCCACAGCAACCAATCAGATATGTGCTTTTTAGTTCTAATGCAAACTTCCCAAGGAAGATAATATCTAAATGGCTGCTAAGAGTTACTGTAGTTGTTCACTTTTGGAGATGCTACGAAATTTATCAACACTTAACACTGTGGATTTAAAATGAAAGTTTAACATTAAAAGTAAGCTGTAAACCCATATCGTCAAATACTGAGCTAATCCATGACAAGTAAATGTAATTGCAACCATCTTCTCAAAAATTACCTTCTGAGCTCAGCCTCATTTTCCAGAAAAACATGAACATTATGCATTTCTACAAATTATGTCTGTATCAGGAAACTATCTGGCTTTCTTAACCTATTGGTCTAAACACCTCACCCCCTCCCCTAGTGACCACTCTACAGAAATTATTTCACCTAGCAAATATTGATTTTTGTCATATTTGTCAAACTGAATTAATGATGAGTACTGTAGTAATAAAGTAGTATTAAAGTCTCTTTCCTTCTAGGGGTGATTCTTAAAGGGGGAGGAGGAACACTTCCTGGTAGGTCTTTTATGCTCCAGTGCCATCTCTTCTTGTCACTAGCTTGCTAATTTCTGTTCTCGATGCTAAATTTTACTTCCTGTTCCTGTGTGTTTCAGCCAATTGAGCAAGCGCAGTAGCAGTTTTAGAACAGATTTTTTTTTTTTTTTAGAATTTTGGCAGAATTGTTTGAAAGAAAGAAATGGGAGTTAGATAAACAAATGTTTTTTTTTTCTTTGCATCAGACTAAATGACTGTGAAAATGATTACAAAAATGAGAAATGAAAGAATAGACAGAATACATTTTGTGAATCATTATCAGCTTCTCATCTGCTCCAAGTAAATTCTCTCTTTTGGCCAGCATAACTCAAAGGTTTGCAATATTCAGCTCACCTCGTCTTTGACATATATGAAAAACTGCCCTGTCAAACGGAAGAAATAGCTTGATACATTTTATTCAATTTTCTTAAGTAGACAAGGTTAATATGAGCTTGGATGCAGACAGGGTTTTTGATGCATAAAATCTGGTGGAAAAGGCAATGAAATGAAGACTGGAAGTAAGGAAATTGATAGTGACATTTGCCTTCTAATTTTTGCTATAACTAAGTGAATAGCTAAAGTCAGCAAAATGCATTGACATAATGCTATGCCACTGTTAAGTATCCATTTCTTTCTCTAATCAAATACATTGAGCTTGTCACTTTTGACGTGCTGCCTGCTATTTAATTTAATTTTCCTGAACACGCAAGACAATACATAGAAGCCAAGTCCGCACTGGAGCTACTAGAAGTCCCTGGTCATCCAGCAAAATACAAGTCATTGGTGTGTTTGGTAAGTAACTGCCCACACATAGTGAGTGACCACTGCAACTGCAAACAGTGATATTTTGTTGGCTGACTTGAGTGTGTGATATCCTCAGCACCAGCCCAATATTATATAAGGGCAAAAAATATTGGGTCTCCTTTATATGTTAAGGAACAGTAAATATTTTTTTCCTAACTATCTAAATTATAATACTAAAAACTGGACCATGAAAAAGCTTATGCATTAGCTTCCCAAAGCCTTTAACCATTTCAGTTTTTGGTGCTCACACAACTAACACTATAATCAAATGAAGACACTTGTATCAAGAAGAAAAATCTAGAAGAATCATTGCTGTGACACAGAAAATTGACAGTTATTTGCATGCAGTGTTTCCATTGATGGGAGGAGTAAAATGTACAATGCCAGGCTCTGTCTATAAGCTATTTGGTCTTTCTCTTGGGTACAGTTGTTTTCATTTAAGAATGGTCACCAAGAAGAAGATTGGTAACTTAAAGGCTTCAAGAGGTAAACAAACATACAGTGCTCTGTATCCACTGATACTTTAGCTTCTGTTAAAACTTTAATCTTTAATTCATGATCATTTTTGTTTCTGGTGACATTTAGGGAGAGGGGTAATATTTGGGGGTCTGTCTTTGAAATTTTACTTTTTGGTAAATAAAAATGACACATAAGGCACTGTCTGCGGGTAGTTACCTCAATACTGGACATGCTTCTCTTTAAAGGAGCTGGCATGACCAACAGTAACCTCAATTTCCCTGGCCTTCTGCAATCAGTGTCAGGAGACACTTGAATTAATTGGTGGTATTATGTAAGTTATTGTGGCCAGGTTGCTAACAATGATCGCAAACTAATCCTGTGACCTTGGAAATGAGTCTATCATACATGCTCTCTTTCCTGCTGTGCTATAATCTGGTGCGACATTGTCTTCAGTTGATTAGGTCAACCCAGGCTAGACCATGGCTGCACACATATCATGGAGCCTCCAGCAGTGCATAGAATACCTGGAAATGCTTGGATGCAACCCGAGCTCACAGTGGCAACTGCAGGAAGTTTAAAGTAGGTAACATTGTAGGCATTTATGTTAGGGCTCCCCATAACCTTACACATGGGGCACTAAAACATAATTGTTACACATACCATTTACATTGTAAACTGTCCAGTTAAATTGTTCAGTAACTGGCAGGTTCATTGCTCAGTACTTATCTGACTTATAGAAGTAGCTTGGCTCCTCCTCACCATTATCCCTATACCCTTGTGGTAATACAAATAAAATAATGCCAAACATTAAGAATGAACCAAAAAATCTTTCCAAGGGTGATTTTTCTAAGTGCAGGTCTCTGAGCCAGTACTAGCTGTCCTATTCTCTCTTTATTTGATTATGCTGGTCAAGCTTTCAGGGATACGCCGAACAATGTGGGTTCATGCTGAATGACTATCTTTTGCCTTGAAAGCTTCATGCTGGCTCTATCATATCTTCATCAGCATAGATATAAGAGTGAGGGTGCTGACCGGTAATGAAAACAACTGGAACATATGCAAGTTAACATCATTATTTTTCTCTTAAGTTTTAATGCACTTGAGCTCATACTGTATATTTGGAAGTGAACCCTTTGGTCTCTGAACATAGTTCCAAATAGAAATCGAAATACCAGCAATTTATTTGTTACAGAGAACCATGGAAAGGAATAATGATTGTAAGGTGCTTTTGTAATATTTTTATGTGGTTTAAAAGAAAAGGTATAAATCATTTTTTCGAGATAAAGTGTTATGTCTTTTACAGGCCAAATGCCTATAATTCTTTGTAGAAATTCTGGCTCAGCCCTCCTGAAGACCTCAGATGACAGAGCATGGGTAATTACATCTACCAGTTCAATGGTTGTGAAGAATTGAGTTAAGGAATGTACGCAGTAGTATTGCCTTCACTGTACCTTCCCAAGCTCCCTACAGAATCATCATCATAGATGCAGAGAATTAATTTACAGATGTTTCAGAGACACATTTTCAAATGTACAATGTGCATATATATTGATGAAATAATTTGGTGGTATGTACAGTATGTATAAATATAAAGCTATGTACATAACGTAAATAGACAACAACCCCACCAAAACTAATTTATGGCAAATGAATGGTACTTTGCCATGATAATGTCATACTAATATGTGATTTTCTAAAAAGAAGATTTAAAAATAATACATAGATTATATAAGAGCCCTCAAACTAAATAAACTAGTTCAGTATGGGTCATCCATATATTACTATCAATTCAAGCAAGGTAAGCACTTTAGTAAGTACAGAAAGTAAAGGTGTTTAAACAGATAACACACACATAATTACATGGGTAATAGGCCAATTGCAATAATCCCTTATTTGCATCAGGCAGATGTTTAATTTGAAGCTATAAATCTCTTCACTGCTTAAGGTCACATCATATGAAAGACATAAAACATTTTCAGAATAATCCTGAAAAATGCGCCTTCGCTTATTTTATTCATGACACTTTTTTTTTTTTTTCATTTCAATTTGACAAATTTGCAAGTACTTGTCCTGTGAATTTTCAAACCAGAAAAGCCACAGTCCATAGAAATAAACGAAAGTCTTTTTAACAAAACATTCTATCCAACCATCCAAGGGGACTTTGTGTTTCCTGAATTGAACTCATTTCTATATAGGCAGCCAGGGATGCAGTATTTCTTGTTAAATTACACTCCAAATTTAATGTATGCTATTGTAAACGAAACCATCAATCTCAGTAGTGCTCTAACATCATGCATTGGAGCGAAACTAGTTTATTGAGTTTGTGGGAGACCAAATGCAGCATTTCATTCAATTTCAGTTTACAAGGCTGTGTCGTGCTGTGTACAATAGTCCTCTATTTTATTAATGTGCCTCCTTCTTCCTAATTGACTCTGCATCCTGAATTTCAATGAGAAAAACGATACAAGATATCAGTAGGGAGCATATCTTTATGCTTTATTTTGCACAAGTCATAGTTAAAACTGAATTCTCTGGAAATGTTTTGTAGTGAATGTCTCTATGATCTTTGTTTAAATATATGAATACCATCACAAGAAATCTCATATTCTTAAAAAAAATAAAAGTCAAAGTGAAATACAAAAGAAATAGTTGGTCTTGTAACACTATTTGGACATGGTGGGTCATACTGATTTTCCAAGGTATATGTCAGTGAACTGTCTGTTCAAAATGTTATTTGTGATGCATTGGGCTAAATAAAAATGAAAGGTTCTTGGAACACATTTTAAAGCTTTAAAGCTATAGCCATTACTTTACTTGTGATAGGGGTAAGCAAAATCAATGGGGTTCACACTGAGGGTGAAATTTATTAAGTGCGGAATTTTTACCGCACGATCGTAATTCCGATCGATTCCGATCGCACGAACGGAATTCCGATCGATTTCCGATCGTGCAAAGTTAAATTCCAATCGCACGATTGGAATTCTGATCGTGCGATTGGAATTTAACTTCGGGCGATCGTTTCGCCCTTAATAAATTTCACATATTAGTTCTCCAATCCCCCTCCCCAGTTCAGCGAAAAAATGAAAGAAAATGAAGAAATCAAATCAGTCATGACCAGGACTGCTATCAAAAATCATGGCGCCCCCCTTAACCTCACATGGAGCCCCTTTAACATATTTTTACAACCCCATTTACACTGGAAAGATTGATGAGTTACACTGCTCAGAAAGCCATTGGT
>WMED01010970.1:0-15494 GCA_019650415.1 Pipa parva | reverse complement strand
AACTTGCACTATTGGTGACTGACTAAATACTTTTTTCCCCACTGTATATATATATATATACATACACATACACACACACACATATATGTATATATATATATATATAGGCCAGGGTCAATCACATGGCATCAGATGCAGAAAGTGTAACGAAAGATGAATTTTATTTTTTCATAACAAAACAATTAAATACAACTCTAGTATAAGTTTATGGGTTTTAGGAAAGCCTGCGCATGTCTTAACATATGCATAAGGGCTTTAAGTTGTGATCCATTCAAAGTATGCCATAGCCACAGTAACTAAAGGCTGAAACCTCTTTAGGCTTGTGTTTTGTAGCATGTGGTGAAACTGCCAATGGCATTAGTGTCCACTGATAAACATAAAAACAAAAAATCAAAATAGAAGCAGTAGTTTACCATGCTAAGTGCGTGGCTTCTCTATAGACTCTGAGGATGATGACATTTTAAATTAGAACAACAGTGTGCAGATACATTTTAAATTTGGGGAAAAATGTCTGCAGATTTCATCATCTTTAAATAAAGTTGTTTAAAAAAAAGGAAAAAAAAAAGCTACCTTTGTTGGGGGGGTTGAAATTGTAAAATGTAAATAATGCCAGAGTATACACCTTACCCCTTTGATGTTAACACTGTTAGGTTGTCTGTAAATACTTAAGCAGCAATGATGCAAAAAGACAAAGAACAAAAAGCCATTTCTGACTGAGCATTTACTGGAGTATTCTCATCTTAGTTAAGACCCATAATCCTCCAGCAGTATGACACTGACTCTAGCATCACACTGTGCATTTCCTAGTAGCAATTATCTCTGTCTGTTCCTTCCTTGCCTTTGATATCTCTTTACTTTAACATGCTAATAATTATTTACCTCTTAAAAAGGCTGCATCTGTGTTTGTTAAAAAAGAGACAGTGCTGAGTGTTTTTGTCTGTGGGCTTGGATGTAGAGTCTGTGTCGTGCTGTTTTGCATTGTAGCTCAAAGCTGTATCTTGGCTGCAATTAATTTTCCCTCAGATTTGATTCAATCACAGACCCATGTTCATTATGTCTGAAGAGTGAAATTAGACTCCAATCCATCTAGGAAGGTCGTTATGTGAACATTCTCAGATAATACAAATACATATACCAAATGTACTTTCTTTAACTCACTAAAAATGTACATCTCGTGTACTCATGGCAGCCGCCTGGAAATGTAAGTGATAAAAAATTATTACAGGTTGATTTGGAATTTTTATTTACTATTCTTCAAATTTAACAACTGAATTCACTAGACAGAAAAGAGCTGAGGTTGCACAAAACCATAGGTTTTAATTAACTATGAAAAATAGATACTTGGTTACATTGAATCAATGGGAAAATATATTCATATTATAGCTTTTTACGAAGCAGAAAGAAATGACTTTGCTGAATTGGTTAATGAAGCATGAGTTAATAAAATCAATTATGCATAAAGAAAGTGATCTCATTCATGTAGCCAAAGACTAGTGAAATCGGTTCCCAGACCTTTTATCCTCAACAAAAATGTATTACAAAAATGATATGTATAGGAGGAGCTTACTGCACAATGGCTAGTCATGTTAAGATATTGACACTTCTCTCTAATCCAAATGATAACATTAACAGTAGTTTGTCATTTTAGGCCTATAAAGATCTTGGACCTCTTTGAATTTCTATTTGAGATTCAGGTGGTTATTCACTAAAGTCCGAATTGTTGTTTATAGGTGTGAATTTGCCAGATAATAAAGACAGTCGCAGTAGGCGCCTGATACTGTCACAGTTGCGTCTTTATAATGAGAATATTGTTGCAGTCACGACTTTATTATGGGAAAATTGTTGCAATCTTACCTTTAAAAAATTGTTGCGACTTTACAATGGGGAAATTGTAGCGGATTTGCTATGGGAATTCGCTGTTTGAGAATTCGACAGTCGAATTTGCACCTTAGTGAATAACCCCCTCAATATCTTTAAAATACTTTTATTTGGTAACCTAACCCCACATCAAGTTTTAGAAATGACAGTCATTTAGTACTTTTCTTGCTGACTGATGTTATATAGCAATATACCAGCTCTATAGCTGGCTTTGAACTGAAAGAGGTAGTACTTTTCAGTATACATATGATTACTTATGGTAATGAGTTGGATTTAAGTTAGTAAATCTGCATTGCTCTTCTGTAGAGAGAATATCCATCTAAGCTTAGTCAGCATAATATATCTGAAAAGCTTCACAGAAAGTGAACTTGACTTACAGTCGCTGTTGGTGGAGTCAGTATAGAGGGTGTGATTATCAGCTGACATGCCTGTCTACTTACAGTATTGCCTGCAGTTTTTATAACTTGTCACTAATTATGTTTAGCTTACAACGGTAACTTGCATTCCCTCTTTTCCCACAACTATTTCCTGTATCTAATGGTTTATAATCTGATCATTTCCATCCTTTATCACTGCAGGCCGTGTGATTTGCCTTTTTGTTTCTGATTTCAAAAACAACTCTCTCGCTCTGCTAGTTGCAGCCTATTTGGTATTTCTTGGACACTTCATGAATATATATATTTTATTATTTAAAGTTCCATAAGAAACAGTAGGACTAGGCAGGTGTTTACTTAACAGATAAAAAATGTCTGCAACTGCATGGTAATAAAAAGAAACCTGAAAATAATCTAAATCAGGAAATCAAAGATAACAATTTTGCCAGTACTGTGCCAATCCAAATGAGATGTTTTCTTTTTCTGGTGTTTTTGGCCCTTTAAGTATCAGTATTCAGTTAAATTCTTAATAAAAGGTTAGAGGCAACAATCAGAAGGTACATACCAGGATGCTGAATACAATGCTTAGAAATGCACTGTCACGTTAATTTATGTGTTTAAAATAGTAACGATAATTGTTTGTGTATTGCATAATCACTGTTGGATAGTTTAAAGTTTGCTATTAATTTACAGTATAAGCAAATAACACATTTTAAACATTCTTTACAGGGTTTCAAAACACAGAACAATGTTTCCAGTCCAGAGGGAGAAACTCAGATGGCATCCAAGGAACCCTCAGCCGAAGGACTTAAATTTTTACTTTTCATTGTTGCTCTCTTGGTAGTTGTAATTGCATTTTTAGGCCCCAAGTTGGTTTAAACCATACTGAAAGTCGAACAAAAGAATAAATTCTGGCATTTTTTATCAATTTTTTTTTTTCATGTTCAATCATTTTTATGCCACCTCTTTGTTCTTAGTTCACACTATTTGAGGGTCTCCCATAAGTTTTCCCCATCTTCTCTGCTGGTTTTTTTGTTGTTGTTGTTGATAATGTGCCTGTAAGATATGATTCTTCATTACTGGATTCAAGACTAAAACAGAAAAAGATGTTTTACATGCATGTCTATTTACACTGTAGTAGTTACACCATTATTGAATTTGTAGGATACCTGATATTCCACATCTTTTCAATAAAGATATTTCATCACTTCACCTATTTATCTTGAAAAAAGGATCATCAGGATTTATTGGGAAAAGTAATATTCAGCAATAGTGCCAATTAAATGAAGCAAATTGTATGCCTTCCAGTCTCTATGGGATATTTTAACATCACTGCATTAGCTAGTTTACAAACGCAGCACATTTTAACAAGACTTGATATCATGAAAAATCGGTGTCATTTTTGACAGATCATTATGACATAGTTTTCACTTCTCTGCAAATCCCTGCACTTTCATATCCTATTAGCCCTGGAAAAAATATGCAGATATTTGATTATATTATCTCTGGCAAAAGTGCATTTTTAATACTAATACCAAATATTGCATTCCCCACTATAAAATGAGCATGATGAACTAAAGACCCTACAGCTACAGGAAACCTGAAACCTAATGTTCCTAATTTTCCTTATGTTATGCACCAATCAGGAAGTCAGCAAGTGCAGAAGTGCAGAGGTTCTTTATTGACTTCCTGTTTAGTGTGGGTGCCAGAAAGTAATTTCTGATAATAAATTTCAGGTTGTCAGAAGTTACTTGCTGCAGTTCTTTTTGTTGATTTTTTTTCCTGACACATTTGGCACCATGGTTTACAAGAGGCTTTGTGGTCTGCTGCTTTTCTTGTGCAGAAGTGGAATGTCCAGGTGATTGATGTTACTATATTTAGGTGGAAACAAAAAGACATGGTCTGATTTCATCAGTTGCATGCATCCAAATAAAATATTCATTTGTATTTTCTTACTGCAATTTACACCAAAATGATTGCACATATGAGGAGTTACACTAGTGCATTATTTCCAGCCAAGAGGGAAATGAAGGAATAGGCTTCACCCTTCACTTTGTCTAAAAGCAGAAAGTACAAATTCTGATTAATTTCTCCTCATCTATATGTGGCATCTTCTGTATGTGCATGAGCTGCTCTTCATTTTTTGTGACTGTTTCATATACAGGTCGATTTGATTGGATAATTGTGCACCATTTCATTTCAGACGAGAAGCAGTGATGTGCACTCTTATTTCCTGTAGATAATTAAAGTCTGCGGAGCGCAACCAGTAATGTGTGCATGTGTTTTGAAAATACATTGTTATTCCCGAAACATTGTACTCAATGCTGTCTTACTGGGGCTATGTTTGGTTTTATTATGAACAGAATGTTTTATTAAACTGCTTCCAAATGGAATCTGTGTGCCTCTAGTTACTTTTTAAACATTGTTTTTAAAAACATTCCAATGCATTTGGTGTACGTGTTAAATGACTTAACCAAAGGTACAATCTGAAAGGAGAGATGGCAAGGGTTTTGTTCCCTGTTCTTTGAGGACAGGTGAAATGTAAGGTAGGTCTGAGGTAAGGTAATATTTCACATAGAGACATAAGTGAAACATTGGTCTGGCAAGTTCAGTGTAACATAGCTGACTTCTATACTGGATAAGGGCAAACAAAGAATGCAGTTGCACATGGCAATTTAGCTTCAGGGGGTTTTATAATTCCTTCCTAATCCCAAATTGGCAGTCAGATTTCTCCATCCTAAATCACTATTTAATTATCTTAAAGGGGAAAAAAATCCTCTATTTGGCAGTAGAGGTGTATCTTTTTTACACAAAAGGTTCTTTCATTGAATATATGTTTATATATGCATCTATAAATATATTTCAATATGAGCCGTCAGTAGAGGTATTTTTTTCAACAGAGGCTATTTCCTTTAAGCAGCAATTACAAGTTAAGATGGTTTGTGGATTATTGTATAGAACACTGCAGCAGGGGGAAGAAGCATGGTGATTCCCACTCATGTAAAGTAGTGTCAGTCAAAGCTTAAAGGGATTGTTTCTTGTACTTCCTCACCTTTCATTCATCATGCTTTCTTGTCCCCTGGTCAGCTATGTTGAAATGGTGTAAAATCTCAAGGTGATCCAGGAACTGGAATTTTAGTTTCTTTAGGCATCAGAGCTGATGCTTCTAGTAACACAGGATGCAATGTCTTTATAAACATACCAAAATCCAGTGTCTACACCCCTTCTTCAGTTATCAATTTAACCACTGCCACTGACATAGCTCAGTGTAGGCTGGAACTTAAAAGCAAAAGTTAGAAAGTGGGGAATACAAAGTGCAATTTTTTTTTATCTTAAAAAAAATCATAGTTTATAGTATATTAATATAGTAGCAAATTAGCTCGTACACACAATAAACTGTTCCGATTGTTTAGACTTTTGAAGGAATACACACAATAGAAAGCAACCCAAACTATGTACATACAGTGTGTACTTTTTTAATTTAAACATCATCTTCAGAATATTTTGTTATTGCTGTATTTATTTTCCAGAAAAAACAATCAGTAAAAGTTCCCAACTAACATAAACACATTGCACTGAATACTTAGTAAGTTACACAGTTTGATGTATTTTTCACACAAAAAATAAATACTGCACTTTTGAAATTTGGTATTTATAGAAAAAAAAAAAAGATATTTTTGTCTTGTTTGAGCAAAGTCATGAATATACTTTAAACCTTGTGTGAGATTTACTGTGTGGGGGTTTTATTCAAGGGGTTAAAACTGTCTGTTATCAACCAGAGATGAGCAGGCACAAGCAAAATTTGAGGCCAGGATCCATTTTGGAACACTGTACTTTCTCCAACAAAAGTGCAACATTTCTCAGTTTTTTTGAGACCCCTGGTAGTTTCTCTTGAACTCACCAGTGTTCAAGAGAAATTACTCATTCTGGTCCTTTAAAAGAAATAGCTACATAGTTGTTTCAAAGACAGTGAGACTTACGAAGCCTTCATTGTGATTAAATTGACAGTGATTCAGAAACAGCAATGGTAAATCTCCTATGATTTTGATCTAAGAATGAAGTTACACGACTGCAATGTCCTTACTGTGCATACATAAGTGGCAGTGTGTGGGGTAAAGGCTCCCATATAAAAAAAAAAAAAATTACAGTTGCCGAGATGTCTCTACCTCATTCAGAAATATTTATTTTCACATAACCAGGAGTGTTTCCTAAAAAGACTTTCTACCTGAACTCAATGGGTTAATCAAGTTCTTACTAGTAGTGTTTTAATGGCAGAAAACGTTTCTCTTGTTTGTAAAAGAGGGACATTTTTTTTAAATATATGATGTTAAGGTTGCTTTGGTGTGTAGGCTATGGGGTGCCCCTAAAACATGTACTATCTACCTGATTCTTCTGCAATGAGAAACCAACCCTATGTCTCCTAAAGAGAAACCTGTTGTCTGTTTATCCTGCTGTATTATAGTTCTACCATTCTGGAGTTGTATGTTTTATATATTGATAAAAGTTACATAATTGATATAATGTGACAAACTGTTAACCATTTCACTAAAATTCCCTACAAATTACAGTATTTTCCGGACTATAAGGCGCACTTAAAATGCTGAGAATTTCTCAGAAATAGAAAGTGCGCCTTATAGTCCGGTGCGCCTTATAGATGAACCAGATATAAGTTGAATAAAATTTGACTTGCAGTCTGAGCTATGGTTTATTTACTGGTAATGTGCTGTGCCTTATAGTCCAGTGCGCCTTATATATGAACCAAGATTGCTTAAAAGGTGCTCATAGAAAGTGCGCCTTATAGTCCGGTGCGCCTTATAGTCCGGTGCGCCTTATAGTCCGGAAAATACTGTACCAGTGCAAGAATGAAGCTATAGTATAAACTGGGAATGTCCTGAGCACAGCTGTGGATAAAATAAAACTCTACACATTATTACAGTTAGTCTGGTGAACTGGCCAAGTGGTTCTTATCTGATGTTATCTGTTGTTTACATATGGGAAATCATAAATACTTAAAGGAAAGGAAGTCACCCACACAGTTATGCTAATTTTGCTTGATGGCATAGTTAACTATTTATAAAATATTTAAAGAGAATTGATGTCCAGGGTTCCTGCTTGCCTCATGTGGGTCAAATTACATTTAATCACAGTGCAACATTTGCTTTCATTGTCATTGCTTCACGATAAAATATAGGGACCTTAATTAACGCTGATCTGTAGCTTCAGTGACATCAGCTGATAAGACTAAATATTCATGCACTCCTTGGTATTGGCTGAATGCATATAAGCATTAGTGTCTGGAGATATAAATAATATTGTATCACATTTTCTTCGATACTGGTCTGTATGTTGCTGATAGTGAACACTATGTACAGCCATGGCTTTAAAAATACAACTAATATGTTTTAGAGTTCTTGTTAGACATAAAAATGAAAAATGCATATCAGTGGTCAATCCTTAATTGTATTAAAAAAATGGGAAAATGTACCTTTTTGAAGAACTGCATATTTGTCACGTCCCCCTGTCTGCACATCTCTGAACATTTGACAGCCTGTGTTAATTTAGTTTTACTCCTCAGTTCAGCTCCATGTGAAGAAAGCGAGAGTGATTTTTTGAATAACAGCAAGTAATATGTGATGTGGCAGCAACTGGCAATTCTGACATTGAGCTTGGCTGTGACCATTACCCAGAATTCATCTGTACTTCTTGAGAAGCAATTACAATTTCACAGGTTGGAATTAAAATTCCCTGTGGTATGCAATAGAGTAACAGAGACTGTCAAAGTGATTTCAAGCTGCTAATCTCTCACTGTTGTAGGAGTGAAAATAGAGTTCCTCTTACAGATCCAGAGGTCTGACAACTTAAAAACTCCAGACTGGCTAAACGATTTAATACATGGCAATTTAAGCTGACTTCACCTACACAGAGATTTTCTAAACACAGCATACTATGTGGGGGAAGCAAGATTTTAATATCTTATTCTATAACATTATGTGCTCGTCTATACGTTTAAGGAAAATATTTTATTTCAGAAATAAATGTATTTATAAGGGTGGTGGTAAGGCTGCCTATAGATGCCTTAGTAAACATGTTTGTTTCCTACTAGCTCACCTCTATTTCCCCTGTTTTATTAATGCAGGATTTATCCTATGACTAATAAATATACATAGTTCAACATACTTGACATTCAAAACAGCATTCCAAATTTGTAAGCAAACCATGAGGCACAACCAAATTGTATGAGAAAAAGTTTTAACTTGTTTATATTATGAGACTTCTGCAAACTTTCTTTGCTTAAAGTCTTAATTATTTAATAATTCATTAGATCTGATAGATAAGAAAAGAATAAAATAAGTGCTGAGGTCTGACAAACCATTAAAATGAACCCATCAGGTTCACATTTAGAAAATTGTCTGTGGGAAGCAGGGAGTAGTCTTGACTGAATGCACTTAAGTAGTTCAGTAAATCTCCCTGCTTATTTACAGCCCCAATGCCTGACTTGAGGTTCAGGTTGGAGGGGGTGGGACTTAAGGGCAGCTGACATTGTGGCTCCTCAAATCACAATCTAACATGGATCTGACTGGGGGAGTCACAATGTCAGCTGCCCTTAAGCTCCACCCCCCAAGTCGAGCTTGAACCCAAGCTAAAAAGGGAGTCCTACATGTACTGTATATAATATTGAATATACATGGAATCTACACCCAGTGGATCTTTATCTCTACCACAGCTATGACCTTTTGAGTAATTTTAGTTCAATTCTTGTAAAGCAAAAGGTTTATAATCCCTTGTCTATCTATATCTATATATAATGAGTATTGCAGTATTTGGTGATACCTTTTTTATAGTACTAACAGTCTTTTTAAATAAACAAGCTTTTGGAGAGTTCATTCTCCCTCCTTCATCAGGTTAAAGACAATACAATAAAAAGGTATTGCCAAATACTGCAATATTCTTTTTTTTTTTTGCATCTGTGGACTAAAACAACCACTCTACCCTAACTTATATAATCGATTGGTCATACAGATGTAGAGAATTATAAGTGTTATATTGGAAATGTCTGCAGTCTGGTTTTATAGCAAAGTTTGCAGCTGCTTATTCCAACCAGTAGATGTCACTAGTAACCTAATGTTTCAATATTTTGTATAGTACCTTAAGGACGAGAGACTGCTCCCACAGTACAATGCAGGATTTAGTCAGTTCCTCTTCCAAGGAGGGAATAAGTGAGACATGATTAGTCTAGCTAGAGACAGAAGCTCTTTCATAGCTCACTGTAGAGGAGTGAAAGCACAATTAAGATACCTATCTGTGCAGTCTTGAGCTCCATCTAGGAAAGAGTGGGTTTAGTACTAGGGGTGTTCTTTTACAAGGCATTTCAGTCTGGGTATAAGTGATAGCCCTAGGGCTAGTCCTCTTAGGAAATGGCTGTGAACAATTCCCTCCAAAGACTACCTGACTAGTTACTGCAATAACCAGTGCTCTTCTGTGAAAGTTATAGTGCCTGAATTGTGTGCAATGTGTAAGTACCTGTATAAAGTTATTCCAGTTTCACTGCAGTTCCATAAATATTGATCTGCTACCAATAAACTGCTTTCATTTCATATTCATAAGAATTCCTGGTGGCCAGACATATTATTTGTTAATTGCTGTCCCCTTAAGCATTAGCGGGAGCTCACACTTGAGGGAAAAGAACACTGGTAGTCAAAATAGCACTACACAGATCAGAAAGAAAAATATGGATACATTTGCCTCATGGATTTCCACCTTGATCAAAGCTAAACAAGGTTGATTTTATTTCTGCTTTAGGCACCGCAGTTTGGAATTATAATATACAGTATACTGTATATAAACTATATTGTCCTTTAACTGTTCTTAAAAGTGAAACTAATTCTGTGTTATCTATCAAATGGTTATCCAGAACCATGAAAGATTATCAGATTGACACATCTGTTCTGTTTTTTTTCTGATTTACAGTTCAGTGATTTAATAGGAGCAGTCAGTATTCAGATTCCACATTTCAAAATAATTGTTGGGATATTTAGTGATCATACATTCTGCAAGCTTTACAGAGACTATTGATTTTCCGTCTAATCGAAATTTATGAACACACCAACATAGAGGAAACAGAAAAATATGAAGTGATCAGCTGAGACAGAGCAATAGATTTTCTAGACTAGACTGTATTTCTATGCTAGGACATATGCCTGTAGGTCCAGTAGACTATTCAATAAGTGTCTTAATATTCTCTGCCAACTGTCCTTCATCCTTGTTGATGCAGACTGCAATTCTAAAACCTTGCCCCCTTATCAGACAGATTAGAAATTTAATTTACTGGTCAACTACTGTTTCACTGCTAATATGTACCTTAATAAGATTCATAAGGAGGAAGCCACAAAGGGGATGCAATCTTTATTGCTTTGCTGATTAAACACAAACTCTTGAGAATATTATTGTTTCATTAAAGGGAAATATCAAATGTTTATTTAAAAGGGTTATGATCTCCTAATGAAATACAAGAGCATGGCATATCCTGAGCTTACAACTCTGCATATGTATTTGTATTCAATATACAGTACATATTAGAGTTCTTTTATTACTTGCATGTAAAGTGGGGGCTTTCCCATTTAGTAATGGCAACAATTAAAGTGAATTAACACTCCAGGTTGGCCTTAGCCTGACTTCATTGGTTATCGACAGCAGCTAATGTAGCATTGGATTAACTGTGGGCCCTAGTGCAGTTCTAGTGTATTTATTGCCTTTCTGTGGTTCCCAACCAAATCCTGATTACTGTACCCACACATCTTTAATGGTCCAAGGGTACTGGACCATATGTAACCCACCCCATTAAGGCTATGCTCCTGGACATAGTAGTGATACTGCTGTCTAGAGAAGGTCTATTTGGAGTGCTAATATACATGAAATCATATTCTATGTATAAACAAACAATGAGTGAAAGATTAATTAGCTACACTTTCCTATTGGCCAAGTATGTTCTACTTGAATTAGCTGTTTTTATGCTTGACATCGTAGCTGCTACATATATTTATTTTTTTATTATTATACTATATCTGGATAGGCACAATGTGTATGTATATATATATATATATACTGTATATATATATATATATATATATATATATATATATATATATATATATAGCAAAACATCAGCAAGAAGTGGTGCACTAATGTATACAGATAATGATTGATATATAAAGCCGAAAAGCAGAACAGAATTATATAATGCTAATAACCACAACACCACTTTATGCTGAATAAAATTCTCAGACACCAAATGTGCAGTAAAAAAAACATCAAATCAAACTCCTATGCATAGTATCGAGAGCGTCCCCTCAGAGATACAAAATATCATTCACTGATAGCACTAAAACATAGTAAAAGAAGGTACAAAGTTGCAATGTACATATAATAAAACACCTTCACTTCAGTCTCTACTGCTTAATCCGGCAGCCCACATCATACCATACATGCTTTATTATTATAAATAGAATTATACATACATACATACCATATAAAAATTACAGTGTAATCTAATGGATGAGATTCAACGTAATTAAAAAACTCTCCTGATGGAAGCAAAATCTGAATATGATTAGCTATATAATAGATATCCCCAAACCCAGCTTTTTATTTGATCACATAGATTCACATGGGTGCATATAACCCTCCAGGCTGCCTGATAGTGTCAGAAAAAGGTGGCTTCACTGAACATATAGCACAAAATATAGATCAGGTGCTTCATCCATTTTTGTCCCCATTTGTCCCCATTTGTCCCCATTTGTCCCCGTGGGCAGTGCAGCGGCTCTGTGGATAGTGTTGCTTCCTTACAGTGCTGGGTCCTGAGTTCAGTTCTACCCTTGACTTCATCTGCATGGAGTTTGTATGTTCTCCCCGTGCTTGCGTGAGTTTCCTCTCACAATCCAAAAACATACATGTTTTACATACACTGAATAGGGAAACAAGGTTTTAAGCTCCATGGGGCAGGGACTAAAGTGAATGATGTAAAGTGCTGTAGCACTCTATAAATAAATACAAGCCAGCAGAACCCATGTCTCATGGAGCTTACAATCTATTTTCCTTAGTCAGTCACATACACAGATGTATGTTTTTGGATTGCAGGAGGAAACCCACACAAGGGCAGGGAGAACATACAAACTCCATGCAGATGAAGTCCAGGGTGGAATTGAACCAAGAACCCAGTGCTGCAAAGCAGCTGTAATAACCAGTGAGCCACCACATTGCCCTTAAATGAAGAAATCTCGTATAAGCAGTTTCTGTAACTTTAAGACCCAGGTATACAGTATATACTATGTTATACTATGTTTAAAGAAAAAGAGCAATTAGCACAAGCGTGTTGATCAGCCTTTTCAAGTTTAATAAATTTCACCCAAGTGTCTGAGATTTTTATTTGGCATTAGCACTATATAATTAATCATTTCCTATATTTATTTTTTTATGTTTTTTCATCATTATGATAAACATAATGAAGTTACAGTGGGTTGACAGCTGTGAACATTAAATAGGGTGTTAAAAATAAAGATTAAAACTATTGTCAACTGTTAGGACAGGCCCACACTGGGTGTTTTGTAGCTGGAAAAGAAGTTTCTATTGTTTCCTGTGGGATAACCTATACAGGCTATTTTGTTTTGCACAATAGACAAAACAGCTGAGCTACAAAACAGCCAGTGTAGCCCTTTCCTTAAAGATTATTTAAACTCATGTAACCAATTCGCTGGTATTGAAAATGTGATGTCATGTGAGGGGAGTATTACTTTAAATTTATAGTCTATTAGAACAGGGGTCCCCAACCGCCAGCACATGGACTGCTGCCAGTCCATGGGTGCCTTGGTAAACTTGATGAAGGGAGGAGGTTGACCCCAAAGCGTTTTGTTATTTTATTCCACAATAAAATGGAGATTCCCTTTTGAGTATACACGGTGAGCAGCCTGGATTCATTTGTATTGCCTTGGTACCAGGCCACATGGTAGTGATGTGTGCACAGGAAGAGTGTCACCATAATGCAGCCAGGATCATGTGTTGCCCCACCATTCCAGTCCCTCAAACCTTTGCTGGGAGGGAAACTGGTCCCCGATCAGGAAAGGTTGGGGACTGCTGTATTGGAATATACAGTATATTCCTTTAAGTCACTCCTATTAATAGCATTATGTCTCTGCAAGTTAACCTGTTTTGTCATACCTTTATTACAATGGATTTTCTCTTTTAATTAAACTGAAGCATATTCACAGGTTCTGTCCTATCAGCTTAGACATGCCAGCTGTCGCTTTATAGACCATTTCTTTCAACAGTTCCTCCCATACGCTTTATAGAAGAAGTTGGATTTATATAATAGTTTACTATTATTTAATTTCTTTTGCCTTATAGCATTTCATTCCTGCATGTAAATAGTTAATCAAAGCATTTATTATTAAATAAAACAATACTATTATGTATACTAGTATTATACTAATGTATAATAAATATATATAGTGTTTTATAGTTCATGTATTGTGGAATATTCATGTTTCTAGTTTGAACCAATGAAATCAGAGAATTTCTTAAATGTGCTGTTCTCACAATAAACATTTGTCTTCGCTAAACATGGAAATTGTTTGTGAATAAATCAGTCTCTATAGATGTCTACATCATTAGAAATGATATAAAAATAATTCATATCTCTCAATCTCTTTTTCCCAACCAACAAAAGTCCATTTTGAGAGGCTGTGGTCATAGTTAAAATATTCATATTTTTGTTTGACTGCCCCTCTCTGTTCACTTTCTAGATCAATAACTCGTTATTGGGGAAATTTGCAAAAGGGAGATGTACTCAACATGCAGTGATGGAACCTCACAGTACCAGGCCCCTCCTCTGAGCAAGATCAGCACTGGAGCTCTCTCACCCTTGCAGGACCGAACCAATTATGGACACTCACAGGGACTCGGGAGCACCAGACATTGGAGATATTGGAGATAAGTTTTAGTAGTTGTGGCAGAGCTACCAGGCTCCCTGGGGGACTGGGACCGACAGCATCTGTGCCCTCTGCAATCCCTACTGTTACAACCCTGTCAATGTGCAACTATCCTGTCTTCTCTGCATTTGCTATAGTGGAACTATATGATTGCATTCTTTATACAGAACATCTAAAAAGCTTCATTAGCACTTCTGTTTGCAAAATGCAAAAACATAAGGTTTTTGGGGGTCTTTTGTTACCTCCTTCCTCAGGGGTAACTAAAAAAAAAAACCTCCAAAACATTGATGTTTTTGTACTTTGCATGCCACAATAAGTGGAGTTATACCCTAAGTCTATCAGTTGAGCATCCTGTACTTTTTCTTTCTGCCACTGTAAATGTGGGTTTCACTGGACCTTGGTGAGGACTGATCCTGCAAAAGATTTTACCTGAGGGTGCTTGGACAACATCAATTTTCTGCATCTTAATTCTGGAAAGAGCAGATAAAAGGGTCCTAGGAGTTATCATTTTCGATGACACGAAAGGCATAGTTTGATTACTGTGTGTTATGGTTGCTGTGAAATGTAAAGGGACAGCTCTGCATTGTTATTTTCGCTGCAACTTTTAGAAGAGCAATATTCCCTCTGGATTATTATGCATAAAATACACTGATGAATTAATTTGTAACAGATATAGGTTAAATATATATATATATATATATATAGTATACATTTTAAAAACTAATATTGTGGTTGTTATATTTAGATACAGGGGAAGTAAAAGTGTCAGCGTCATTGGCTTTGTAGGCCATCTGCCATCACCAGTGTTCTCAACTGTATTCTAGGGATTTTGGGGAGCCAGCATTGGGACTGGCAGAAAGTGACAGCATCGATCACATGATGATTTAAAGAAAATGAGGTAGATAGGATGTAGGTAGCTAGGAGATGGGATGTTCAATGAAAATGGCATTAAAGGAGACTGGAGATAATGCACAAATATATTACTACTTTGGTGATATCTGGCAAAGGAATGGCTGCATGCGGAAATATTTTTAATATGGAGTTAGTAGAGACCGACTGAGGGGGTAATTCAGCAAGGTGTGAACTCACCTTGGGATGCTTTGATTCACCTCGCAAAAATGGTTACGCGCTGGCTTCTCTACTACATGCGCACATCAGCGCACGCTTTAAAGGGATTCCAGTCTCGCGAGGTGACTCGAGTGGTCGCAAGGAGACTGGAATACCTTTAAAGTGTGCGGTGATGTGCGCGTGAGTTAGGATC
>WMED01010969.1:0-15495 GCA_019650415.1 Pipa parva | reverse complement strand
GTGTGGGAAGGGGCTTGTGGGCGCAGCACGGGTTGGGAAGGGGCTTGTGGGGGTAGCATGGTGTGGGCAGGGGCTTGTAGGGGCTTCAATCTCGCTTGATATACTTTGTATTTCTAGTTACAATAAATATCTATTCTATTACCATATTGATGGGGTGATTTGGCGGGATATGGGGCAAGTGGGGCGCAGAAATCCCCCTTCTCAGTTGGCGAACGATAGAAAAAGTTTGAGAACCACTGCATTACGGTAAAACAGCAGAATGCCACACGTGATGTAAATCAGCCAATCTAATTCACCCATCTGTTTACATGCGGAGGACAAGCACAGCTGCTGGCATTGGTCCAAGTGAGAAAAATTTGATGGTCCGGACCTTTGCTTCTGGTAAATTTTTAAATTTGAACCTCGGTTAATTTTAGTTGGTGACTCCTGGTATAGAGTATTAAACCTAAGGACTTTTTTATAGTCTGGTGAAAACTCCTTCAAAATGTAATGTATGCAAAATAGACAACTTTTTGAAGACCATACACATTAAAACCACCCTGTTCAATAAGATTTTTCTATTACTTGGAAATAAGTGACAATTAGTGACATTGTTATCTGTTTTTCACTTGACTGGATTTTAATTGTAATAATATACAGTTCAAGCCAGAAGTTTACATACATTATATAAAAAGACACACATGCCTGTTTTTCAGAATAAACCTTACATGTTTTTGGTCAGTTAGGATTACAAAAATTATTTATATTTGCCAAATGTCAGAATAATGAGAGAGAATTTTTTAAGGCAATTTTAACACTTTCTGCAAAGTCAAAAGTTTACATATATTTCATTAGTAGTATTGCCCTTAAGCTGTATGATTTGTGTCAAACATTTTTGATATCCTTCCACAAGCTTCTCACAATAGTTGGTAGGCATTGTGGCCCATTCCTCCTTACAGAACTGGTGTGACAATGGGCTTTGCGCATACATTTTCAATGGGATTGAGATCAGGGCTTTGTGATGGCCACTCCAAAACATTGACTTGGTTATCCTAAAGCCACTTTGTAATCAGTTTGGCAGTATGCTTCAGGTTATAGTCCATTTGGAAAACCCATTTCCGACCAAGTTTTAACTTCCTGGCTGATGTCTTGAGATGTTGCTTCAGTATTGCCACAAAATCTTCTTTTCTCATGATTTCATCTATTTTGTGAAGTGCACCAGTCCCTCCTGATTCACAGGTGGGATGGTGTACTTAGGCTGCCAAGTTTCTCCCTTTTTCCTCCAAACATAACGATGGTCATTATGGCCAAACAGTTAAATTTTGTCAGACCACAGGCCATGTCCCCAAAAATGTAGGTCTTTGTTCCTGTGTGCATTTGCAAACATTAATCTGGCTTTTATGTTTCTTTTGGAGCAATGGCTTCTTCCTAGCAGAGTGGATTTCAGCTCATGTTGACAGTACTCGTTTCACTGTAGATAATGACGCAATTTTACAAGCTTCCGTAAGCATCTTCACAAGGTTTTTTGCTTTTGTTCTTTGGTTTCTGTGTACATGTTGGACCAAAGTACGTTCATCTCTGGGACACAGAACCAGTCTCCTTCCTGAGCAGTATGATGGCTAGATATTCCCATCTTGTTTGTACTTGCGAATAATTGTTTGTACAGATGAACGAGGCACCTTCAGGTATCTGGAAATTGTACCCAAGAATGATCCAGACTTGTAGAAGTCCACAATTCTTTCCTGATATCTTCTTTAGACTTTCTCTTGATGTTACACACAGAAGCAGTGTGTTTCTGGTGTGCATTAAAATACATCCACAGGTGCGTATCTAACTCGGTTGTTGCCAATAAACCCATCAGAAGCTTCCAAAGACATGACATCATCATATGGACTGTCCCAAATTGTTTAAAGGCATAGTAGTCCTAGGGTATGTAAATTTTTGACTTTGCCTTAAAAATTCTCTCTCATTATTCTGACATTTGGCAAATATAAATAATTTTGATAATCTTACCTAAAACAGGTAAGGTGTATTCTGATTACATGTCAGGTAGTGAGAAAAACAGGCATGTGTGTTTATATAGTGTATTTAAACTTCTGGTTTCAACTTGTGTATATTTGGCTTTTATTGTGCACAGTTTACTTTTTATTTCCCCCAGCTTAAAAAAGAATGTCGTTTTCGAACTCCTTTCTGGCACCCCATTGTTTCTGTATGTTTACTTATTTTCACCAGATTGTTGCCAGGTTTTCATTTTTAGAAATGCTAGTGGCCCCAGGTTAAGGGGCAACTCATTAGTTACCATTAAAAAAGGATTTTTTTTTTTATATATACCTTTACCCAGCTTTTCTTCTTAATAAAACCTTTTTTTATTTAAGATTTTTTTAATAATGCAGCTGTTGCAGTCAGATTGTTATCACATCTCTAGTGGGCTTGTGGTATATTGGAGTTTGTAGAAGAATTAACACAGTAACATTTCAATAACCTGGCACTGATATTCATTGTAAATGGGAAGTCAGACAAGAGAGTTTCAAAACAATTACCTTGAAGAGTGGCATATTTTTCCCTTTTCTTTCCAGTTTCTGCCAAATGCTTGCTCTCTGAGCTTCTGATACAATTCTAACAATCAAGGCTCATAATTGTGTATTGTTCCCTTTAGTATTTGTTTTATTTCTTTGTATTCTTTTGGAAGAACACTGGAATCTGCATCCCAACATCATCCTAATCTCAAAACTAAAGATTTTTTATCAGCTTGTTGGATGCTTGTTAGTTTCTGTCTAACATAGCCATGTTATATTTATCTTATATGCTATAAGTCTTATTCCCACTTTTTATTGTATCAGATTTGTCCTTAAAGGTGGTCTTGGCATTTCTTCCTTCATGCAAACCTAGATGGTAAATGTGCACACCTTGCACCTTGTTGTTAAAGAAACAGTCTGGCCAAAAAAAACCAAAACATTTATTTATGCTAATTACCACATTTTATTAAATACGATTATCAATTTAAAAAAAAAAAAAAAAAACAGTTAAAATTCTTACCTGTAAAGAAGTGCTATAAAGCAGTTCCTTGTTGCATACCCCATCTTAAGACTGCCAACGACTCTATAGCTTCCAAATCAGACGATCCCCCTCAGGATTGCATTCCTCTCTAGCCGTAGTGAAGCCCCGCATCAAAAAATTGATGATAAATTTAATTTAACAACAAGTGGTCGTTGGCATAAATAAATGTGCTTTTTTTTTTGTTTTGTTTTTTAGCCAGACTGTTCCTTTAAATCAAAGCCACAGAATTGATGTGGAGGGCATCAGTAGTCTTTCGGTTCATGCAGTGTTGGACTGACCCACCATGAACACCGGAGGATCCTCCTCTGGACCCTGGTCTTTACCCAAAATTATAATAGGGCTAGAGCCAGGAATTAAGGTGTTAAGTAACGTTCTTTGAAACAGATTTATCCTTCTGGTATGTGTAATAACATAGCAGCATTTGTGAATAGGTGGTGGGACCTTTAGATCATCTTCTCTGGTGGGTCCGTGGAGTTTTAATCAGACACTGGGTTCATGTAAGCTTCTTAGGGATTAATCTTGCCATTAGAATCCTACTGAATGGTAGTAATATAGTAAACGCCATATTATCCGACTGTTTTCATGATTTAACTACCTGTTGATCCATGCACAAAGTAACATAACATAGCAACATAGTTCAAAAGGCTGAAAAAAGACACCAGTCCATTCAGTTCAGCTATTGAAGAAAGCAAAAATACTCATGAAGGCAAGGGCCAAATATTCTTGTATTAGGCTTTCTGGGGAAATTTATGATTATACTACTGGATATATGTGGCACCTTTTTATAATGATGGATAAAAATGTAGATTGCACCCTAGTAAACATGGGGACAGTGTTTGTTTTTTTGTTTAGTTTTTTTTTTTTTTGTGCTTAAAAGTTAACTGGAACCTTACATGGAAGACCTGAATCTAAGAAAATATCTCTTTAGTTGACGTGACCATTAATTAATAAAATGGCATACTTTGACTACATTTAGTTACATGCTTGTTTATTGCAGATATCTTTAAATCTGTTAAATAGACACCTGCCTAGTCCGCTGCATGTAGTGCTGTGGCTATTTTGGTAGAGGAGATTGTAGGACACCTGCACTCACATTTTAAGTAACTGGACTACAAGCTAGTGAGTGACACTGTTCTTGTACAGTGTTATGAAATGCCAGTTTGGCTCCTGCTGTACTACCCAATTATTAATTAGAATAATGGATTTCATATCTGTTTAGTTCACAAACTCCTGCCTCCTCCCATTGTTTCCTATGGAACAGTATATATTGCATATTCATAAATTGAAAGCCCAGTATGGCTTCAACTCGCAGAGAAAGGAAGATGCAATGTGGCAATCAGCAATTTAATTTCAGAGATAACATTTTTTTTTTTTTTTTTTTTTACATGAATATGTATATTTATATATTTTATAACAGACATGGGAAAAGTGCTTATGTACTGCACTGTATTACGTACCATGTTAATCTAAATATCAAATTTGTTGTTGTTTTTTTTTTTTTTTTTTTTTTTTTTTTTTTTTTTTTTTTTTTTTTTTTTGGGTTATGGTTATATTGACATGGAAATATTTGCTTAAGACCTCATGTTATTGAAACTTGTTGTTACAGAGTTTATCCAGTCTTTCTGAACTCGAAAAATAATCTGAGACTTTAACCACTTTGTATTGTAATTACATGATGTGAAATGAAGTCTCTGTAACAGGCATTTTCCTGTTTGTTTTAAAGAAACACATTTTCAAGCTAGGGCAATGTGAACTGTTTGTAGGCTGGCTGTAATGGTTTCTGTTCTTCCAACAGTTAAGGAGAAGCTCACAGCTGATCCAGACAGTGAAATTGCCACAACCAGTTTACGCGTTTCTCTCCTGTGTCCGGTAAGTAAACTTTTTTTTTTTTTTTTTTTTTTTTTTCACTTAAAAGTGGAAACCTTTCTTATTTGTGCCAGTTTTGCAATTCTACAGCTTTTGAGCCCTAGTAGATCCTTTCTTTTTCTAAAAAGTCTTGATGAATCTGATAAATATCATATATGATGTATTTTTCTGTGAAAGTCGTACTTTTCTACTCATTTGTTTTGTGACTGTTTGTTTTTCTGTAGCATGGATCTTGTGGTACATACACATATTGACTGCCTTATTGTGTAATTCTTCCCCCAAACTTTAGCTTGGTAAGATGCGTCTGACCATCCCCTGCCGCTCCCTCACCTGCTCACACCTTCAGTGCTTTGATGCCACACTCTACATTCAGATGAATGAGAAGAAGCCCACCTGGGTGTGCCCAGTGTGTGACAAAAAAGCTCCATATGAGCATTTAATAATAGACGGGTAAGTGCATGCTTCAGAGGATGGTAATCTTCAGTGATGTTGTATAACAGGGGCATGAAAGAGATACAAAGTATATCTCTCTTGTTGCACCAAGACAGGCAGATGGGTGAGACTAGAACAGTGTAATCTGCTTATTCTTGTTGGGCTTTTGTTTAGGTATCCTTATTTGAAGCAATGCGTACATAACAAAATATTTGAGCGTAGCAATGCACTGTCTTTTAGGTAATTTCATATCAAGGCTATTCAGTTGGCATCTTCTCAGTTGCTGTATGACATCATCCAGTATTTACTGCCATACTTTTACTGAGTGTTGGAAAACTGCAGGTGTGAAATCCCTGCTTTTAAGCAACATAGATCTTTAAGAGGTTAGCATACAGCTATATGGTGCTGAGTACTATAACCTTCTTATCTACATTTTTACAAAATCTGCATCATCTGTTATCGAGTTTAAGCAAATTGTAGACAACCATGTTAATGCCTTTCTACAAAAAGGTCAGTTTTCTGTCATCTCTTATACCTTTCATTGATGCACATGTTGAAAAGACCTCAGATGAACTTAATCTACTGCTAATGGACCAGTAACACCAGAATAGGAAAATCACTGTTAGGGTGAGTATGGCTGTGGAGTGGGTAAGCCAAACCTCTGACTCAGACTCCTCAGTTTCCCTAACTCTGACTCTCGGACTCCAAATCCACAGCCCTGAGGATTAGTATGGCAGTTATTTCTGTGCAGAATTTGCTAAAATATCATCTTTGAGTTCCTTATTTTTACTGGTTTATGTTGTCTCCCTGCTGGTTGCAGCCAATAGGATTTTAGGGGCACTTCATGAATGTATATAAAATTCCATAGTGAACGAGTTCCAGGTGTGGAGGGTTGGTTAAAAAAAAAAAAATGCAACCAAAAGAAAATTAAAAAAAAAACAAAACTTCAAAATAATTGTCCAGAATTCAACCTGAAAGAAAACTACTACTCAGGAAGCATCCATATTTGGCCTGGATTAAAATATACCAGAAATTTGGTTGATCACTGCAGGAGAAATACAAGTTTTATAAGTTTCTAGGTATAACAGAAGGTTCTTTATGGTGACAGTCAGGACAAGTGAATTTCAACTGGCAACAATTTGTTCTTTTTTTTATTTTTATCTCCATAGAGACCCAACTCAAACAACCCTATTAAATGGTATCCCATACAACAAAAATGTCCAGTATGCACTTACACTTGATACGTATTACACTGCTTTCAAGTGTTTTGAAAACTTTCTGATTAGTGTAAAACTTATTTGTAAAATATGGCTGCTTTTTCTTATTAAATAAGGAAGTAATTAATTATTATCTTAAGTTCCACTGAAAGCAGTTTAAATATTTAGCTGTCTCCTTGCCCAGAAGATAATAGATGGCTGCAGTCTGCAAAAATCAGGAACCATTTCTCAGAAAACAAATTTTCTCATGTTTAAATTACAACTATTTTAAACATGTTTTCTTTTTTACTTTCTGGTGTAACTGACCCTTTGATGGAACAAAGCATTTAGAGTTCTTGAAAAGTTGGGATTCCATAACTAATATGACATTTGAAATGCACATGGTAATAAAATCAATAGTGGGACATTGTAAATACAGAGACCATTTGTGTACAAAATAGTTAAATTTGATTGGAAAAAAATTGCAATTTTTAAAAAAAAAATTTTGTAATTACATTTATGAATGTTTATGATTTTTCTTTGTTTTTACGTTTACTGATAGCAGCCATGTTGTTAAACATATTTCACCAGTCCCATTGTTTTCTATCACTCATATTGAGGAAGTGTGCCCAAAAGCCCAAGTTTTAAAGTTAAATAGCAAAGTATCATACTTTATAGACACACAATTTGGAATTTGTGGAAGATTGTGTATATATAGTAACTATATATGCACTGAAAGGATTTTCATTTTTGGTGTTACTGTCTTTTGAATACTTGTCTTTCTCCATTAATGGTGTGCACTTAGCTGACTTGTAGCTTCTGCAGGCATGCACTTGCTATCATTGGTCAACAGTAATGTTGTCTATGCAGTGCCCTTCATCTTATGGCTTGTCTTCTGCCCCATGACTGGTAATTAAACCATAAAGTATTCAAATATTTACAAGGTATGTGTTCCGAAGTCCACTTTCATTTGTTAAATGCAGCCTTTCCTGCACGAGTTCCAGTGCCTTTGTTCATTTACTTACTGTGCTACTCTAGTGCCATGGAATCTTCACTAGTGTCATTTTCTTTTTCAGTCTCTTCATGGAGATCTTAAAGTACTGCACTGACTGTGATGAGATACAGTTCAAGGAAGATGGCTCATGGGCGCCTATGCGGTCAAAAAAAGAAGTGCAAGAGGTTACAACTTCATACAATGGAGTGGACAGTAAGTTCACATTAGAAAATATGCATATAAGAAATAATGGGATATTTTGATTATGCTTTATGTGAAATGAGAAATAAATGATGGATGAGGTTCTTCAGCTTTAATAAATAAAATCACAAAAAAATATTTTTATTTTTTTTGCTTGCAGTATGAGTTTCTTAATCTTTTGAAATTTCCTTCCTCTTAAACTCTCATTTTTCACAACAGCATTTTTTTTAGATGCTATTCATTGTGCAGTTTCTTGTGTGAGCCAATGATTTGAACATTACTCATAACGTTCCGTGAGTTCTTCTTTGTGATGTTCAGTAACTGGTAAAACTGTTTGCTGACATATATGAACCATTGTAGGTGGCTGCATCAGCAGTACTGTGGAGCATCAGGTGACCTCCCATCAACAATCCTCCAACAAAAACAAGAAGGTGGAAGTGATTGACCTGACGATAGACAGCTCTTCAGATGATGAAGAGGAAGAGCCTTGTCCCAAGAGGATTTGCCCATCCATTACTCCTGCTTCACCACTCAGTAATAAGAGGTTAGGGAGAAGCTTTTTAAAACATGTTGAAATAGGACATCTGTAATGCATTACATTGACACTGTTCATGGAAGACAGAAGCAAGGATTGCAGATTATGTCCAATTAGTAGATGTCATATTTCAGATTCTTTAAGAGTGTTGTATTCCAGGATGGATTGAGTTTTACAGTCTATAGTAAAATTCTTACTTTCTAGAAAACGTGTAATGGGAATGTCTTTGTGTTTATTTGTGCAAGTTTTGTAGATATGTGACTTAATAGATTGTGCACTCTTTCTATTTAATTTTTTTCCCCTGTGCATATCGTGTACCTGTTCTCAAGTACTTAGCTGGGCTCCCACTGAGCTGAAAGTTGACGAGTAGTCAACTCGGAACTTGAGTGACTTGTGAGAGTGGTTTGTTTCTTTTCAACGGCAAAGCTTGGAGCTTGGATAGTCATGCGGAAATGCCTTCAGAGGCTTCTTTGGTTCTCTAAAATTATATGGTCTAAGGATCCAGATTGGATAAGTTTCACTAAACTTCCCTGGTTTGCATGAGAGGGTTTCAAGGATGCTGGTATATAACCTATTTAGACTGTAGCCTGTAAGAAATCACAATGGAAGTTATGCTTTAGTATATGTTTAACTGCCTAGGTGTTAGGAAAGGATGGTCAGATGTACAGAATGTGGCTGCTACCATGTGCTGATGATTGCATAATTTCATCCTTTTTGCAGCATGCTAAATCTCCCACACCAGGCTTCTCCTATCTCACGAACACCCAGCTTACCACCTGTTGACTCCACATATATCAGTACCCCTCTCCTTCAGGATTACAGACATCCCTACCACATGACACCCATGCCATATGAATTACAAGGTAAGGGACACCTATCCTTATGAGAGAAATCCAGGTGCATGATGTATGATGGCCCAAAATTAAACTTGCATTGAGGTTTCAGGAAAAAAGTTGCCTATAATACTTGGGGTAAAGCTCCTGGCAAACCTTAAGAGAGCTTATTCAATAAAATGTGCCTTGGCTTTTTCAACTATGTAAAAACCCAGAGGTCTTGGAATTGCTTTAAAACACAGACTTTGAACTTGTAATGCTTTAATTGCCTGGGATTTTTTTCTCTCCTGACGTTGTAACTATGTATAGAAATGTGCAGCGTGGACAAACACCAGTTGCTAGTTGTGCTTCTGATTTTTAGGAAGTGATTTATGTGATTGGTCCATAACACACCATTTACTTTCATCAGCAAAATTACTTTGCTTCTGAATCGTTTTTGCTGTAGGTGTCATAACAAGGCATTTGGTTGCCGCTCTTTTGTTAAAACCCTTTAACTTTTTTTGTTGTTGTTTTAAAGTACAATTGCTTTCTATTGAAGGAAATGATTTTAATAGTTATATTCTGTAAATTCCTTCTTAAAATACTTATCTGGTCATATTTTATTTGCTCTGCTTGGCTCTCTAGCCATTGGGGGGCGTTATTGGCTAAAGTCTGAATTGTTGTGTAAAGGTGTGAATTCGCCAGCTAAAGACAGTCGCAATCGACTACTACTGTCGAAGTCGCGTCTTTATAATGAGAATATTGTCACAGTCCCAATTTTATTATGGAAATATTGTTGCAGTCATTTACAATGGGAAATTTGGCATGGATTTGCTATGGGAATCCACTATTTGAGAATTTGACAGTCGAATTCTCACTTTAGAGAATAACCCCCTTAATTGTTTCTATAATTTTTTATTTTTTTTTTTCAGGTTATGACATCTTCCCTTTCTTGTCTGGAGAAAATCAGGTGAGATTTTTTTTGTTCGTTTTTTTAATAACTTTTTGAAGTAATCAAGCAATAGTTCAGTCTGACACCTGTAGACGGAAGTGGAAAATGAGTAGACTTTCCAGAAGTAATCCGTAATAACCAGTGTTGGCCTCACTCGAAGACTAGCAGTGTGTGATTTTTCTTTTCATCAGATTGTGTGACAATGTGTGATTTTTCTTTTCATTTTAAGTTTGCCTGATCAGTTTTGCAATCAATGAAATATTGATAGTTGTTCACTGATAATAAAATAGGAACTAAAGGGGGGATTATTAATTGGCTGATACTCTAATGTATATGGGTAAGATAGTATAGATACCAAGCAAATTTCAAAAGTATATAGATACATATTGTATGCAAAAGCTAGATATAGATGTAACTATTGCCAGCCTGTGGTGTACATGAGTTATAAAGTAAACTATAGAGTTGTATATGGGAAAGCATTATAGTGCTGATGATGGCATGGGGGGAGTGGGGGATGTGAGAAGATAAAAGAGACCTTTTTAATGCTTTAAATTTGATCACCCATCAATGGTATTGATAGTATACATTATGGTTTAGCCATAGACTTTTGTAGTTGTCCTATAGGTGAATTCCAGTGCTAATTATACATATGCTCTGTTACTGCAGCATTACAACACCTCTATTTTGGCGGCGGCAGCTGCTGCTGCTTCAGAAGAACCAGATCTGCTCCATTCTTCACGCTTCTTCCCCTACACCTCCTCTCAGATATTCTTGGACCAGTTAAATGCAAGTGCCGGCGTCTCTTTGCAAGCTGCTAATGGGAGCAACAGTGGCAGTAACAGCAGCTTAGTATCCTCCAACAGCCTTCGTGAGACACACAGCGCACCCAGTCGAGGGCCAGCAGACAGCTCATCACTTTATGGCATCATCCCAGATGTTATTTCTTTGGACTGAAATATTTTTGTTTTGTTTTGTTTTTTTAAGGGAAATGCTAAAAATACAAAAAAACTAAATACATGTACAGAGAACAGAACTATATTTTCAGTTTTAATTTTGTATATAAACTGAGGACTTTACTCATGTGATAAAAATGGAGACCAGGACCCACATCTTACTCGCTGTCCCACACTTGCTTTTTATTTTTTCCAAACTGATCTTGGAGATTGACTCTTGGTCTGGAGACATCTCTTCCCTACCCCAACTTTGTACTGTTTGAAGTTTAACAGCATTAACCATCCCACTGATCTTACCCCATATTGGTATGGTCTTAATTTGCTCTCCTAGTTTGCTATTTGTCACCATTCAATCTGCAGTTTTTCCTTTTCCTGATGTATTTTCATTTCTTGGAATCACACCTTGTTTCAGTTAAATGTTGCACTTCTCCCGATTTATTTATTGTATCCTTTGCAAGCTCTAGGCAGCATAGTTAATCACTAGTTTCACCCTGGAGTCATGATGTTCTTTGGGGCTTCATATAATGTATTGCTGCCAAACAGATATTTCAGGATTAAGCACTTCAGTTCTTTTTCAGCACTGAAAAAAAAAAATTACACAGATTGTATATGTAAACTCTGGTATAGGCTGAGCTTTGAGTGGACTGTTTTTATTTATTTATTTTTTTTAAACTGTAGCAGACAATATCTTTAATGATATGGCACAGAAGCCATTGTCTTGGAGAGCTGAGTAAACTCAATTGGCTTTTACAGTACAAGTAAGCAGTGAAAACATCTTATTTACATCCAATACAAGCTAAAGGCAGATGCCCCACTGTCAGAGGAATTTATCAACAGGTGCAAACTTAAGCGGTATTGAAAATCAGATCGACCAATCAGAAATTAGTAAAGAAAAGTAAACAGGAAGCTAAAATTATAAAATCTAACTTCTGATTGGTTATTCTGGGTTACTAGACATCTGTTAAGTTTGCAATTGTTGATAAATTCCCCTGTATGTGTTTTGCTGCATGTGCTTTTCCCACTTGGTGGTAATACATATAAAACAGCCTCGGGGACTCTCCCTCCCTTTTGACTTACCTGTGGTACAACAAATGGCCACAACCACTTCCCTCATGTGGTGTTTTACTGAAAAAAGCCAGTGGACTGAATTTTTTTTTTTTGCAGTAAAATGAATGGTGAGATATCGACTTGGTCAATGGGCTGTACCTTTGGTAAGTCCCCACTGGGCTTGTTGAGGCTTTTTTCTCCAGCAATTTTTATGTACGTTACTGTATGCATCTGGTTAAGCTTACAGTCTCTTTCTCTCTGTTCTGTGTCCCGCTGTTTTTCTCCTTAGTGAGAGTTAGGAGGATTAATATGCTTTTTGCTATTGCTGTAATTCTGGCCTGATTTTAGTGAATTATGGAAAGCAGATGGAGATTAAAGATGAGTGAATTGTATCCATTCAGTTGTTAAGATGCAATCTAGCCTATCTACTGAAGGCTCAGACACAGTGACACATTATTTCAGTAAAGTGGTGTTACACTTTCCTAGGGAATAGATAAACACAGGGATTCTCAGACATCCTCATCTTATCCACCTGCCTGTGTTTTGAGGCTTGTCATTTGTACTTTTTCAAGCTGTGTGTTAAGGGTTTTTTTTTGTTTTTTTTTAAATTAATAATAATTATTATTATTTTGCTATAATCGGTCTCATTCCTGAAATGAGTCAATTAAAAATCCCAACCAGGTCCTTAGTGTAACAAGTATGTAATATTTTTGTTTATCCTTTAATACACAGACGTGAGAAAATATATTTGTAGTAATTCACCATGACCTGGAATTACCAAGCTTTAGTTTAAAAGAGAAAAGCAGGAGGGACAGATATGATGATTACTATAGTATCAGTTACATATGTACCATCTTTCTAGCTTTTACCCTTCTCGTATTTTTAAACAATTGTTGCTCCTTTTGACTGCTCCATCATTAGAAAGTGCATGCAGCGATAGCTTAAGGTGACTTTCAGAGGTAGATTGAGCTATTCTGCTGAGGTGTTTGACCTGCTATTTTCTAAAGCTGTTGTCACTGCCCATTTCCTAATATGCCTAACTTTACTAGGTGCATTCTGACCAACTTCACTACAGTAATTACCCCAGGAGGGTCAGCAACCTGAGAGTTTCAGTATTGAATAATGGGAATGCAAACAGAGAGAGCAGGTCATGGTGATGAAAGTACATAGAACCTGATAGAAGCAAAGCTCACTACTATGAGGCCCAGCAATACCTAGGTATACTCCGATTTGCACTGAATAGACCTAGTGGTGTGCCAAGTTTGAACACCAGTTGGACAACAGGACCTATTTCTTGCTGGGACTGCTCAATCCTAGTTTACACAATCTGGTCATTTAAACTTAAATAAGGATTCTCGTCTCTATGGAGCAATATTTAAAAAATAAAATTAACTTAGAGCCTTCTAGAATGTTATGACACTGCTAGCAGACTGTTTTGGCTGTATGTGAAAGGCTTGGATGGTATTGCCTTTTAATGCAAATATTTTCTGCTTCCAGGTGCAGATTAAAAAAAAGAAATTCTGATGCTGGCAGGTCTTAAATTGGTATTTAAACTTGAAAAAAAAAAAAAAAAAAAAATATATATATATATATATATATTTTAGTATTTATCCTTGAAATACATTTTGCTAATACTGGTTTTAAAAGAAACCTTCAACTAGAGCAAGAGTTGTAGAAAAATTTTAAGATCATTCTAACATCGCAACTTGCTCTGTGCTATAAAAACCAGCATGTGTTGTGCTTGTTGCATGAAGGAAAATATGACTAGTGTTATAGTATTGCAACATTTACAGCAGGGGTAGTATAGAGTATGCTTAGACCTCTGTTCTGTGGAAGAAACCTAAAGAATTTAATACCTTGAAAACTGAAAACAAATAAATATACATTAGAAAAATGTTTCTCTTAGAATAAATAGTGAAATAAAAGTTTGAAGATTCTGTCATTTTATGGCTTATTTAACAAGATGACACACAGCCAGAAAAAAAAAAGTAAGGGTGGTCATCAAACTCTTGATGGACTGACTTGGCCCTCAACTCTACAGCAGAAGTGACTTTTCAAAGCTTATTGTTGAGGGCCATCAAAATCAATTGAGTTCTAGCTTTCCAAATAGAAATGCAGTAAAAGTAGATGGCCATACATAAATCTTTCTGTTTGCATCCCCTTGTTATGAAAATCCTCTGTTAAAAAATGTATTGGGGCATTAAAGAAGCCTAAATTACTTATCAGAACACATACAGTTCTGGCCTAGATCTTCCTAGTTGCCACACTGGTTAATACTTTCCAAGGATCAGGCTACAGTCTGCAAGAGAGAGATGTGGAACAACAGGGAATGAGGGGCATTATGCGTTCACTAATGAGGACATTTACAGTTTTATCTTTCGGTCATCACATGCTCCTACAGTAGATTGAACTGTCCATGGTGCGATGTCCTACTGCCAAACTAACAACTGCTATTGTCCTTATGTCTTGGAGTGCTGAGAGAATGGAAGGCACTAGGTTTCTGTGTTTAAGCCTGGTCACTGTTAATGTTGGCCTTTCAGTCAAGTGCAGTGGGATTGCTTAATGCTGTTTAGCTAAACAAGAAGGATTACTTTATGATTTTATTTTCCTCCCTCCCCTGTTCCTCTAAAGTTTGGCAGTGTTAGGAAAATACTCTTGCTTGTTAATTTGTTTAATAAGCAGCAGAGTGGGCAAGAGTTAGTGTAAATAGAAATGGCAGATCTTGCTGGTTTTCATGGACTGAATTTGTAACTCATTGCCTTAACAATGTTTCCATATGGCATGCCAGACCAGATGAAAGGCTTTTAAACATGTATAGTAGGCCAATGTCAGTTTGTATAAAGTACCAAGTGAAAATATTTATTACTTGCATTGGATAAAAATTGTTTACCTATTGAATGTCATCTGTTTCAGTAGAAGTCTTTAGATGTAATAAAAAAAAAAGCATTCTGATATTGTGTCAGACTGTTCCATGGGGTGGTTGTGTGGTAAAAACTTGAACAACAGGTACAAAATCATTTTAAAGAAACAAAAGATGATCCAGCTACCATGGCAACCAAATATTTCCCTTCGAAGAGAGGAGCCTTCCAAAAGCAAACCTAATTTTGTCATAATTGCTCCCTTGATGGAATTCTTGCAAGTGAAAGAACTATTGAATTCTTATGTTCCTCAAAGCAGAACTCTGGTATGTAGTTGTCAAATGCTTGCAGATGTTCCAGCATATTATGTGGTTCTGTCACAGCCTTATGGGCATGTAGTGATGACTACTGGAGGCTGGGCAATCTGATCTGCATGCTTAGAAGACCATCTTTATAATACAAGCAATAATACAATAATTTGATGTAGAAAAAGTCAAACTTGGGGTTTCATTAATGGTGTACACAGACCCTGTTGTGTAGATATAATGTAAATGTACACAGTTGGCAAGGATTATGAACTGGTTTGAAAATGTTTATGTTAGACCTACAGAAA